>JACMIF010000905.1:0-29698 GCA_014805445.1 Diplogasteroides magnus
TACTCTCAAAACAGGTAATCCCTTCATGTTGGGAATTGCTCACGCGTTTTATAACGGAAGCTCGGCCGACCGTTAATGCCCCCCCCCCGGCCCCCATTCAGATTTCCACTGTTTTCGTGCCCGAAAATTAGCATGTTTGTGTACCTCAAATTGTTCTGTCCTATTTCTCCCCCCCCCCGGCCCGCCCACCTATGCCTGTCTGAAAATAGACGGATTTGTGCGAGGGAATTGCCTCAAAATTCACATGCCTCGATAGAGGATTTCGGCTCATCCTCAATCACAAGTTGTCAAGAGTTCTGTTGACCACGGGCGAGGGACAGAAGCGCCCTGGATATTTGCGTCATAATAGTCAAATGGGCACATACGCCTTGAGAATAACGGAGCAAATGCACCTGGCGCACTTGTTTTTCACACGTTGACTACATCGTGTTGTCCGGAGAGACTATTCCTCAAGGGGGAAATGTGATAGGGTTCGCGCTCTTCGCAGGTGGGCGGCTATGTGTCTCGTCTATCCCATTTTCTCCCCTCAGCTACTTTCTCCACGAGCTCCACTAGAGTTGCTCCTAAATTTACTCACGTGACAGAGTTTATTCTTGGGAACGCCTTTTGGAAATTCACTGGCTCGCCAATCTTATATAGGCGCGTTTGTCTCTAACTATCTAACTTCGCTAGACAACAGCTCGGTTGAGATTACGGAGGTTAGAATTTTCGAAATGCATTCCCTAGTTTCGACCAATTCATTGGACGAACGCGCCACGAGGATGTTCATTGTTTTGTATGATGTTTGTTCCTTCATTTCTGATCATTTGGCCGCTCGCTCTGACCAACTGGTCACATAAGTAGGTTAGATTGATTTTTTGATTAAATGAGGATTCATTATTAGTGAGTCCGCATTTCATCGAAAAAGTGAATCTTACCGTCTCATGTCGTATATTCTTGTTATGTGTCTGCACTATGGCTGGCAATTAGACTACTTTATGGACTATGTTTCACAGGTTGTATATCTTCAACTACTTAGCCGCATTGGAAAATAAACCATAAAGTTGTCAAACTGGCAACCAGTGTCTGTATATCGAACATGCTAGATCACTTTTGTGGATTATCTTCTAAATCTAAAATTCCGAACTATTTTTCTGGCATATGGCCCGCGATGTGCAGTTTGATACCTGATATGGTCATAAAATGAGATCTTACACACTGGGGGTTGGAAGTCATTTCCCCACTTCGCTTTTCGAACATGTTTAGGATGCTCGTCACTTTGCGCTAAAGTAGTGGGACAAGGAGGGAAGAAGAGCAACTAATGCATTCTCCCCCCTGAAACTAACTCCACGTTCTTCGCGTTCTCTAACTATTATTCATGCAAATCAATTTGATATATCAAATACGAACCTTCTCTCAATTTCCACCTATACATACCCTCATTTCCGTGCTATTCCGTCGAATTACATTTATAATATCAGCGATATCTGCTCGCAATATCCCCGGAAATCCCATATTCTATGGCTTCCGACTTATAGCAATGCTTTTTGATACTCTCGTTTTCAAGTTCGAGCTAAGGAAGACATGCACCATTGTTATCGTCATTCTTTGGGCGTAAATATAGATTTCACCATTACTGCGCAATTGTCCATTGTTCTTGTTCAGTTGTCTTCCTCCTTCAATTTTCGATTCTCGCGTCAGAATCGATTCCTGTTCACGCTGCGCGGCGGGATAGTAATTGGCATCAAGGGGGAAAGAAGATGAGAGTGAACGAGAAATGGGGAGTGCTAAGCTCTAAACAGTTCTCAATCGTTCTCAAGTTGGAAGAAGAGAAGAGAAAACACATCAACTGATGTGGGTGCAGATCTGTTTTGCGCGGGCGCAAATTCAGTGATCACGCGGGTGAACGACAAGTGCGCCAAGTGGACCTTTGCGCCGTTGTGGTGAAATGGACTGATGGCGCATATGTACAAATTCACAACTATGGCGCAAATGTCCATGGCGCTCCCCTCTTTCACCCCCTGTTTTGCGCCGCAAATTCAATGATCACGCGAGGTCTAGTCAACGCGGCTGAGAAGAGTCGGGTTACCACCCTCAAGTCGTAACGGCCATTCACTATCAGAGACCTCGAACCCACTCGCGAAGTACATTCGTTTTTTTGTAATTTTCGAGCCGTTGTCTCACGCAGCAGGTAGACAACTGCTCGACATGAGTAAGAGAAAAACTAATGCACTTTGAGAGTGAAATCGAGGTCTCTATCTGCTGTCCCAGCGAACTCTACTGTGCACGTTTCGCGCATAGTTCAAGAAGAGACCACTTTCTCGCGCTTGTCTCGCGCATATCTCACACTTAAATTTTTTATCGTTTATGCATGATTTTTCGTGCGATTAGCTGGTTACTTTTTTGTGATGCTCCGTCAGACGTGGTACTCAGCACGGAACTTCTCTTCTTTCCCCTTTCCTGCCAAACTCTGTCTACTTCTCGGTAATGTGATTACCTTAACGACTATCGCAAAAGGAAGTGGGAAGTGTGTCTCGGCCATCATTCCCCTTTTCTTCTTTCTTAGAAACCACAATTAGAAGGTTTCCCCCAGCAAGGAAGTTCCCAGTCCAAGTAATTATTGTCTTTAGTGACATGAGAAATTCGTTGTGTTCCCGCCCAGGGCCTCCGATTTCATTGTTGACAACACTATCTGTTGTGACTAACGTAAGAAGAGCCCATTGATGAAACATCTCCTCTTTCCAATTCCCCTGAGAATCAGAGAGAAACTCTCCTGCTCTCTTCACTTTCTCCTATTGTCGTTCGCGTTCGTTTTTAGAGCTAGGCCTCCGGTTTCATTGTTGTCTGACACAGAAAAATGACTGTCTATTTCAGTTCATACTGTTTGAAACTTTAGTATGTGACTGGCTAAACTGTCTAACACGACAGTTTCAAGCAGCGGTTTCAATTTCGGAAACTGGAAAAAAACGACAGTTATATTTTTCTGTGTGCTTTCTTGCTTTCTGGTCTCCGTCACGACTGCAGATGGATACACATAATGACGTTGGTCTCACACTCGCAGCTTTTCGATTTAACTCTAGCCACACTATACAATACCATAAAACATTTATCCCTATCAGAGCTCGGGGGATCAAGGTCGGTCTTCGATTAGGTGCCCATAAATTTCCCGTCGCATTTCTTCGCCGTTGAAAGTCCTCCCAAGTAGTTTGACAGTGTTGAAATCTTGCCCGAGACGTTTCTTATATGGCCACATTAAGGTTGGCAGTTTGAATACTTAATGAGTTATGATTCAATGTTACTATATATTTGAATATATGCATATTTTGAAACTAACCAACAAAGTACTCAAGTTGTCAGCCATAGGCCACACCCATAGCACGTGTTCTTTTTCTTCAATTCCAAATCCGTCTGTTTGATCTTTTCAATTCACGCCCCCTTAGGTCGTATGAACATCACCATTATTTCTTCTGACATTTTCCGAATTCCGTTGTCGTGTTTTCAAGATCGATGAAACGACTGGGAACTTTTTAACAAAAATGATTTAACTGTTAATTTTTAAGATCTGATGTCCTTGAGTCGCCGGAGGTGACCTTGAATCAGTGGCCGCAATGTTATCAACACGCGCCGCCGTCGTCCTAGTCGCACTTGCTGCAGTTGCTGCAGTTGCGGCAGCTGAAGACAAGGAGCTGGAAGTGACTGTGATAAACATCATTCAAAGGTACACGGTCGTAACACGATTAGCAGTCTGAACAAGAAGCGATGCCCTGGCATAAGGGCAGAATCAGTGAATTCCGGGAAAAATAATAAGATTTGCACGATTTGTTTGGTTACAGAGGTCAGATTCCCGCCGACCATGGCGCACTGGAAGGCGAACCAGTGGAGAAAGTCTGCGATGAGGCCAAGCCATGCGCGCCAGGACTCATTCTTTCTGTTTGGCAACCACAGGTACATTGCAACATCAAAGATCGTGAACATCAACTAAAGAAGAACATGATCTTTCCTGACGAAACATGACAGATTAAACGCACGGCTGTCTTTCTAAGAAAATGCATATCAGAAATACAATTTCAGCATGGCATCTCGATGTTCACCAAGCTATTCCGAGCCTTCATCTATCTGATAGCGATGTTTTACTTCTTTTTCGGAGTTTCCATCGTTGCTGATAGGTTTGCCTCTCTAATCTTCTTAAAGAAGTTCACAAATTGAGGTTCATGTCAGCAATCGAGGTGATCACGTCCCAGGAGAAATCGGTCAAGATGAAGAAGATCACAGGTACAAATTTATAGACGAGAACGGACTTTTGCGCCATAGTATGAAATGGTAATCACGGCTAAAATGTCCATTTCACCGTTATGTCGCAAATGTCCGTGGTGCCCTGATCTTTCTAACAGACAGTATGAATCGAATTGTTTTAGGGGAGCCGTATACAATTCTCATCAGAGTGTGGAATGAGACTGTTTCCAATCTCACACTTATGGCACTTGGTCAGTTTTCTGTTCATTTCCTTTCCATGTACAGAGTTCCTATACTATTCTTCATGTAAACTGGACTGACATACTGTTCGTGACTGCTCAAATCTTTCATATTTTTGTACTATTTCGTCATTTCTCTAACCGCCGTTCGGGAGGCCAAATGTGTTTCATGCACAAGTTATTATGCGTCCTAAGTGAACTGTTACTAAAGATCATTTATCTCACAGTTGAAACATATCCCGAAACGACGAAATAGCATGCAAAAGTGAGAGACCAGGGTGGCATCCAGGTGTGAGACGCGCACTAGGAATAACAGTTCAGATAGGATGCATAATATATAGGCCGTTTTCACTTCAGTTTACAAGAATAATAGTAAATCAAATTTGTATTTGAAGGATCATCTGCTCCTGAGATTCTTCTGTCCGTCATCGAAATCTTCGGCAACAACTTTGAAGCTGGTAAGGACTTTACCAGTGGTCTTGAACATCCTTCTTTTGAGGCGACCTTGGTCCCAGCACGATCGTCGGATCTGCCGCCTTCAATCTCTTCATAATCATCGCCATTTGCATATGGGTGCGTTTAGACATTAGGGTTGACCGTTTGTATGAGTAATCGCTTATGTTTCACCGCTCCTATATATCAAAGTTGTATATATATCGTTCGTGAAACATAACCAATCTCGCATATAAACTGTCAGCCATAGTTGTCACACATCCAAATATGTCCTTTCCTTAATTTCAGTCCATTCCCTCGTCGGAAGTGCGCAGAATCCAACACAACAACGTTTTCTGGGTTACGGCCATTTGGTCGACGTTCGCGTACCTCTGGCTATATCTCATCCTGTGTGTCTTCTCGCCCAATGTCATCGAGGTTTGATCGAAGATCCACTAGGAACTTCAGATGAAGCCCGGATTCTAGTAAGATACTGTAGCTACAGTAATTCTGCTGATGCTTGCCTCCCGTATTCATGGAGCATACTACAGTAACCTATAGTATACTAGAGTCCGGCCTGTAGCACAAGTTCCGTGAACTTATAAAAATGGTTAATCAGATCTGGGAAGGAGTCCTAACGTTCATCTTCTTCCCCCTCACCGTCCTCTCTTCCTACTTCTGCGATCAATACGCGGGCACTTTCGGAAAACGAATGTTCACAGGTTCGTTAAAGGACGAAGGACGCCACGGACATTTGTGCCATCGTTGTCGTCATTCTTATGGCGCAAACGTCCATGACGCACTTAGCTTTCACCCTCGGTATCATTGGCAGTGACATAATTTACAGGAGCACTATCATCATTCCGTAGAGACACCCAACGTTCCGTACGGTCGCCCGTGCGAACATTCGGAAAGGAAGTGAGACTGGAGAACGGAAGTGGAGAAGAGCACAGGTTTGTATATGGACGATCTGCTTTGACTGTGAAGTATTGATCGCATTATGGAACGTTATTGACAGCCGCTCATTTCTAGCCGTCTAACTTCATTCCTAGCAGTCGTCTCTCACTTCGCTCAGACGGCCGCTAGGAATGAAGTAAGACGGCTAGAAATGAGCGGCTGTCAATAACGTTCCGTAATGCGATCCCTACTGTGAAGTGCCACCTTCGTTTTGTGCTGCGAAATTAATCCTCTATCGGCTATTGCATGGCATGCCTAAGAATTTTTTGTTGCGAATCGGACTCGCAAGACATTTGAAATGCAACCACGTCATGGTCACATCTCACATGTCTTTCGTGCATGTAATATGCAAGGAACGGGCATGACAAATGAATGTGACGAGAAAAGAACTGGGGTTTCACAAACGGCAGTAAAATTCTCATTTGTCCATTTCATATGGAGCTGTTGTCTATCGAACTTAGAGACAACCGCTCCGAGGGCATTGGACGAATGGGAAGTGCACTTTACTACCGTTTTAGAAACCCTAAAAACCACCATGCAAGTACCTATACGTCGTCGAAGGAAACTTTGACATATTCCGAATTTGACAGATTGAGCTGGTACATGGATGCTGGATCTCTCATAAATGCAGAGTTATACATATAGGACAGATTGAGCAGAAAGTGGCAACTTCCCCCCAAGAAGACTGTGTTTCCGTTCCTGCCTGCATGAGCTGTTGTGGAGTGGCCTTACCCTTGACTCATCCTTACAGCGCACTCAGGGACTCACTCATCGCCCAGAACATCGATCCGGACGCCCTCGCCTTTGAGGAACACCGCAAGCAGTATCTTGATGTCAGTTTGACATGTGGTTCGCAATTTGACTACTTTATGGGATATGTTTCACAGAGGATATATCTTTAAATATATACCTATCAGTGAAACATAACTGATTTCGCGGTCAAACTGTCAACCGTACTTTCGACACGATTTTAGCAAGTAATAAATGTGTACAGATCTTCCGACAATTGCGCTCTGAACATCCGGACGCGAACGTCGAAGATCTCGAGAAGCTCGCGACGGAAAAAGTGGTCAAAAACTCGAAGAAGTCGCGTGCCTTCTATCGCATCCAGGTAAACTTTTATTCGGTAGTAAAGTACATTTCTCATTCGACTAATTTCCGCGGAACGGTTCTCTCAGCGCTCGATAGTAGGGATCGCATTATGGAACGTTATTGACAGCCGTCCATTTCTAGCCGTCTAACTTTATTCCTGGCTGTCGTCTCGGCGAAATGAGAGACGACCGCTAGGAATGAAATTAGACGGATAGAAATGAACGGCTGTCAATAACGTTCCATAATGCGATCCCTACTCGATAGACAACTGCTCTGATGGAATAGACGAATGCACTAGGCAACCGATTTACACACACCTCAATTAGCGCTTCAGGCAACAAGGAAGCTGATAGGATCCGGTGACATAACGCAGGGTAAACTGAAGAAGAAGTTGAAGAAGTTTGCTGAACCTGAAAAGAAGAAGAATGACTTTGTGTCTGTATAGTGAGTATTTTCTTTTATTTTTTATAGTATTGCCTATGAATGGCAATATTCATTTTTTTTGAATTTGTTAAATTCTAATTTTGAAGCTTTGATCCCGCCCACTACATGTGCTTGGAGAACGTGGGAGATGTCAAAGTGAGAGTGGTCCTCGATCGAGGATCCACCAACCCCGCTGCCACGGTCACTGTTCACTACAAAACGGTTAGTTTTAAGTATAGAGACCTCGAATGGGCTCACAAAACGCATTCCTTTTGTCTCTAAATTAATACCGATCGGTTGTCTATCAGCTGCGAGAGACAACTGCTCAAAAATGAGTTAGCGAAAAGCAATGCACTTCATGAGCCGATTTATGATCTATAGTAAGGATGGCAGGTTGACCACTATGGTTGGCAGATAGACTACTTTATGGGTTATGTTTCACAGGGGGTATATCTTCAAATGTATGGTAATCTTGAAGCATAACTCATAAAGTTGACAAACTACCAATTATAGTCTCTAGTCAGTGTATGTTAGTTGACACACCTCATCTCTGCATTGAAGGTAGAGGACACAGCGCACGCTGGATCGGACTTTGAGCACCGAGAAGGAACGCTGACCTTCCATGAAGGAGAGAATGAGTGAGCACAGAACTTATTGATTGATTTATTGATTTAAAAATATTGATTGATTTTAAAGAAAGGAGATTTCCATTCCCATTGTGGACAACGACATCTACGAGGATGACGAGCAGTTCATCGTCAAACTCTTCCAGGTGAAATCCATATCTGAGTTTTTAAATCTGAAAGTTTGTGCACTTCTCGTTCGTCTAATCTCTTCGGAGTGATGTCTATTGAACGAAGATAATGAGAAATGCACACAATCCCTTCTAGCAACGTGCCTTCACGTCTCCATCGTCTCCTTCCAAGCCTCCACCTGGAGAGGTACCCTGCAGACTGGGCGCTGCCTCCACTGCCACAGTCCTCATCGTGGACGATGATCATGCTGGCGCATTCGGATTCGATTCGGAAAGAGTCAAGGTGATCCAACTGGTGAAAGACAAGGGCGCCGTGGACATTTGCGCCATAGCAGTGACATGTACAGTTAAGCCTTGTGAATGGCGAGAATGATAGCGCATCTGTCCATCTCATCATTTGGCGCAAATGTCAATGGCGCTCTTGCCTCTCTCTTTTACATCAGATCTAAGAAGAACATTCCCTTGCAGGTCCCCGAGAGCAGAGGCAAATTCGTCGCCGAGGTATGGTTTAGTGGCGAATTGGGTTGGTAGTAAGGATTGGATATGCTTCACGAAACCTATAGAGATATAGGATCAGTGAAACATAAGCGAATTAGCCTACAAACTGCCTAGTGGAAACGGGGCCAGAAGATACCGAGGCAATCTGTAGGTCCTCCGCACGCGAGGGGCTCGTGGACGAGTGTCCATTCCATACAAGACTGTCGATGGAACAGCCAAGGCGGGCGACGACTACATTCACGTCGAGGGAGTACTGGACTTCGAGGACAATCAGAATAAGTAATAATTTCGGATTGCATTTATTATTCAGTACGAATCCTATCCAAATTTCGCCCTATGCTCACTCCAATTTCAGTGCTGTTTCGCCGTTTTTCTGACCATTAGTCATGATTTTGAATACTTTCCACGCTCAACATTAGGGTGTCGCATGCGAGTCGTTTAGTGCACTCGTCGTGTCTCTACTTTCTGCGGAGCTGTTGTCTTCAGAGACAACCGTTCCTCAGAGAGTAGAGACACGACGAATGCACTAAACGACTCGCATGCGACACCCTACTCAACATGTCTTTCAACTCCTTTTACATGAATATCGCAGGGGTGAGATTCTGATTGAAATCGTCAACGATGACGAATACGAGAAGAGCGAGGACTTCTTCATTGAACTGGGCGAACCGATATGGCACAGGGATGAGAAAGAATTTGGTGATGAGAAGGTAGTATTTCTTAATCCGTAGTAAAGTGCATTTCTTGTCCGTCTAATCTCATCGGAGCGATTTTCGCTATGTTCGCCAAGACAACAACTCCGAGTATATTAGACGATTTAGAAAAGACCTTTTTCGTCTAGTTAAAATTGCCGTTTTAAAAACACTAAAAGAGACAGAAACGTTATACTATATTTCCGTAAAGCGATCCTTAGTGTGCAGTGATAAATGGACGAAGATATTTCAGGAAGCCCTGGAAGGTCGTCCGGTGCTGTCCTCCATCAAGAGGTGCAAGGTGGTCATCACTGAAGACTACGAATTCAAGGTAAATTTCTTGACTAACGTAGGATGTCCTTAATGGGACGTTATTGACAGCCGTTCATTCCTAGCCGTCTAATTTCATTTCTAGAAGTCATCTCTCTCTTTACCGAGACAACAGCTAGGAATGAAATTAGCCGACTATCAATAAATAACGTCCCATTAGAGACACCCTAGACTAACGATGATGGTGATATAAAGGCATTTAGAATTTCGTTGACAAAGTTCTTGTGAATGCGAACACTTCTCTCATGGTGGGCACTTCTTCGTGGAAACAGCAATTCGAGGAGGCTTTCAACATGGACGAGGGTATGACGACTAGGGTGGCGAAAGGAAGGCTATTATTATTGTGGAAAACCAACTTGATATACCGAGTACACGCACTACAACTGGCTGACGACTGTGCACTCTCAAAATTGCGTGCTATTCCGTCGTTTCCCTTGACCATTAGTCATGATTTCGAATAGGTTTCACGCTCAACATATAGAGGCTGAACTCCGTTGATCACAATAACTTTAACATCTGTTTTTCTAGCCGTCTCAACTTCATTCCTAGTGCTCGTCTCCGAGGCTAGAAAAACGACTGTCAATAATTGCCTTCATTTCACCACCCTAATGTCGACTTTCTTCGCAGTGCATACTAGCGGTTCAAAATCGTTAATGTATCTTCATTCTTCTCCATAGCTCTTCCCTTGTTAGACAACTGCGCTGCGGAGAAGAATGACGACAAATTTATCGATTTGAGAACCTCAAGTACATACGTGATGTATTTTACGTACCTTTCGGAGGATGATTCGGAACAAAGACGAATAGCAAATTTTGAGCTTCAGACGCAATTTGGGTATTTATTCATAATATAGATGGAGATGGCACTATCACAACAAAGGAACGTGTCATGCACTACATTTCACTGCCGTGGAAGCTCTTCTTCGCCCTCATTCCACCCACTGACTACTACAACGGTAGGAATGCAACTAAGATCTTCATTTACCTATACAGAACTTCATTTATCTTTAAGGACAACATGTTGGTCTCTTAGTATTATCTGCCTTGGAAGTTATTGCACATTTTTTAAAATATAACTTATGTCTCATTGCTTACGTCATTTGGTGTTCTCGGCGCGTGGCTTTGACAACCGTCTATGCAAGAAATGCACTCATCAGACGTCGATTTGACATCTATACAGCTTCTACGGCACCTGGAAAACATCTCAATTTTTAAGCTGTTGGGATTCTTCCCTAGTTAGAGAAACTTTTTACAGTGAAAGATGAATATGGACAGTTGTTTTTTGCCGAAGAAGTAATTAAGATGGAAACACTGACATTTGTTCGCAACTTTCGGCTAGCTGTCCATGCACTCCGCTGAAGTTGTGAGAAACTACAATGGACAGGAGGGCGATAAAGGGCAGAAGTCGCATGTTTGGCGATGAGGAAATGCGATAGCGAACGTCATTTATGTAGGGGCATTAATCGAACCATCTAATATCCGGTTCCCACGGAAGTTTCCCAGGATTGCTGGAGTGTAGTGCAATGTTCGGCTTGAGTGTAAAGCCATTCGCCGCTAGAACGGAGCACTTGGACACTCGATCAAAAGGGACAAATGACGCCCCTTCTGGGAACGCAACCGTAGCCAAATGTAGCCGTATGATAGCTTATTAAAAACCAAGCTACCACCCGAATTGTTTGCCCACTAAAAATGTATAATATTTTGAATAAAACAAATTGACGTAAATTATATCGGAGTTAATATGAACTATGGTTGGCAGTTTGACTAGGTTTTCGGATATGTTTCACCGTGGCTACATACATTGAATTTATATGAGCTGTGAAACATATCCGAAAACCTAATCAAACTGCCAACCTTAATATGAACAGTATTGCAGGTTGGCTATGTTTCGTCGTGTCGATCTTCATGATCGGAGTGCTCACTGCTTTCATCGGCGATTTGGCATCACATTTTGGATGCACACTCGGCATCAAGGTCCGAATACTGAGTGGAAGAAAAGAGAGCTCCTTGGACATTTACGCCGTAGTAGTGAAATGGACAGAAGGCGTCGTCATCACGGCGCAAAAGTCCACCGCGCTCATGTCTTTCACAAGATGTTATTGGCAAATTGGCATTTATCTGTTCAGGACGCCGTTACTGCGATCTCTTTGGTGGCCATGGGCACTAGCATTCCCGGTAAGTCTTTTGAACAAACTCCTTTGATACTGTGGGTTCTAAGTAGGGTGTCGCATGCGAGCCGTTTAGTGCATTCGTCGTGTCTCTACTCTTTGCGGAGCAGTTGTCTCCAAAATTCAGAGAGAACCGCTCCTCAGAGAGTAACGACACCACGAATGCACTAAACGACTCGCATGCGATACCCAAGTTCTAAATCGATAGTAAAGTGCATTTTTCATCCGTCTAATTCACCCGAAGCGGTATTAGATATGCCAAAAAAGAAATGCACTTTACTACGGAAATACAAATCCTGCCTGATACGATTTCATGTTCTTCTTAAGATACATTCGCGTCTCGTACGGCTGCCATGCAAGATGACACTGCGGACTCTTCCGTCGTGAATGTCACTGGTGAGGAAGATCAACTTTAATCCCAATTAACAATTGTCATTGAAGGATCGAACGCTGTGAACGTCTTCCTTGGTATCGGCATTGCGTGGGCAATTGCGGCCATCTACCATGGCATGAAGGGAACTGTCTTCAGGTAACAACTATGGCTAAACCGGCAATTTTGTGCTATTCTCATTCGTCTAACTAACTCAGAGTATGGCATGACAGAGACAACCACTCCTCGGGGAACAAAATAATGAGAACTGCACTTACTTGCATAAAATTACCGTTTTAGAACCCCTCGTAAGAGCCATTTTCTTGCTTGATAAAAGTTCAAGTTGAGAAAGGAATCAATATTTTTCAGAGTGAAAGCCGGCTCGCTTGCTTTCTCCGTTGCCCTCTTCATCACCGGATCGATAATATGCATTGCGATGCTGCAGTTCAGAAGGTTTGTGCTATGATTGGCAGTTTGACTACTGAGTTATGTTTCAAAGGGATTATATCTGCAAATAAGCCATACCATTGAAACATAACCCATAAAGTAGTCAAACTGCCAACCATACTTTGTGCCAATTACGTCAACTTGACTACATTGACCTCGGATAAATTCAGGTTCAACAAGAAGATCGGAGGCGAACTTGGAGGTCCCTTTGCTTTCAAAACAATATCCGTCGTCATCTTCCTGTCCGTATGGATCCTCTACCTCCTTCTGTCAACACTCGAAGCATACTGCATCATTCCTGGATTCTAATCAGCGACCAAAGCATAATTATGATTTAAAATAGTTTTCAGAGAATTTTGGCAAATTTTCAGCCAAATTTGACGTCATGAACTGTTTTCACTTACCACTCGGCATTGAGCTTGTTTCTTAGGTTGCCGCATACAGGTTTTTATTGACAGCCGATCATTTCTAGCCGTCTATCTTCATTCCTAGCGGTCGGTCGTCTCTCACTTCGCTGAGACGACAGCCAGGAATGTAGTTAGACGGCTAGGAGGTCAACGGCTGTCAATAATTATCCAAAAGCGAGAGCCTACTTCTTCTTCGAGTGCACATCTTCACTGTAATCCCAAATGACTCATGGAAAGAACCATTTCCAGTTCTCAGACAGAGAGAACACTCCTTGTACGGTTTCTAAATCGGTAGTAAAGAGTATTTCGCATTCGTCTAATCCCCTCAGAGCGGTTGCTTAACGTACAGACAACCGGTCCGAGGGGATTAGACGAATGAGAAATACACATTACTACCGATTTAGAAACCCTAATGCCTTGCGAGTTTCCATTTACTTAAAATATCGTTGCCAAATATGGTGTAAGTAACCCTAATACGGTCTCGTCATGTCTTGTGAAAATTTCGCTTACTTCTGCATTGATGAAAATATTCATGCGATATAAATGTATTCAAAGCAAAACGTGATCAATTACAGTCTCATACAGCGAGTTGAAAATAATGCATTGCACTTCAAAAAAACTGAGTTATCCATGGAAATTATTAAGAAAATGAAAAGAATTATTAACGCCTTGAGCATGTCAAAGCAACCGTAATCTTGAGAGAAAAGTAAAATAATGCATATTGTTGTTATTACAAGGGCTTCCTCGGGAGATTGTATTTCGAAGGTAAGCCGCTGCGACGGTCAGAAGTGTCCTAAAACAAGATATCTTTGGAATTGTTGACGATTTTGAATTGCACCTGCCGTGAGGACAGCTTTCTCTCAATAATTTTCTCGAACATCTTCGACGTCCGAGCTGGATCCAAGTCCGAGCAGTACATGTCGTGCTCTGCTATCACCACTGGAGCCGTCGAAGGCAGTGGAGATTCCGCACGAATAGACTCCTGTAATCATTCTCAGTTTCATCCACAGCTCGGTCAAGGGGTCATCACAACCGGGGGGTACCAAATCGGTAAGTTTGTCGTCGTCATTCGCCGCCCTGTTATTAGGCATCCGATCTGAACTGTTATTCCTAGTACGCGTCTCACACTTGGATGCCACCCTGGTCTCTCATTTTTACGTCCTATTTCGTCGTCACGGAATATATTTCAAAAGCGAGATATATAGACAAGAGCAACGGTTCAGTTAGGATGTAGTATATCTCACACCTTGATAGACCACAGCGTTACGGAGAAGAATGACGACGAAAAATGTACCGATTGTGAACCTCCCTACTCACAACTATCTTGGATATCCGCTTTGGATCAAGGTCGCTGACGTATTCGACTTCAGTCGGCAGTTCAATGGGAACCGGAAGATGATTGGGAGGTGGAGGGACCTGCCATTTTGAAGATTTATAAAACACAAATTGCAGTTGAATTGATACTAGGGGTTCTAAAACGACAGTAAAGTTTTTTCTTATTCGTCTGATTTCCTCGGAGCAGTTTTCTATCGCTCGTAAAGGCAACCTCTCCGAGAGAATCAGACGAATGAAACATGTATTTTACTATTGATTTAGAAACTGTAATAGAAACCTCCACAGGAGCGCTCGGCTTCGGCAGATGTTCGTCCATTTCAATGTCGATGAATGTCGGATTGTCTGAATCTTGGCATAATTAGCTGGATGCGATTCCGCCAAACCTTGTCCATGGTCCTGCAGATTTCCGTTCAGCACGGAGCTATCGAGCACCTTAACATTTATTTGAAAATCTGTTCCATTGAACCGTTAACAGTCGGGAAATTCCGAAAATTCACCCACATCGACCGTTGGACTTGGTGGTCGTATAATATAGTTTGACTCCCCAGGACGATTCTTGTGGTGCGCGACCCTTGATGAGTGATGGATGAAAGGGAACTGCAACGGCTCCTTACCATATACTAGAGAGAGTGTTCTTCAGCGAGAATCGATCGAGCGAGATGACGGATCGACTCTTCGGAATTATTTCAGTGTCCGAGCTGAAATTTGTGAAGATCGTGAAGGAAAGCTATTTGAGATAGGAGATTCGGCAAATTGGCCAGGACTCTCACCCAGGACTCAGTACAGGACTTTCCCACGGTTTTTGATAGTTCTCATAAGTAGAACCACCATGAGAGAGTAGATATTGTTATAAATGCGTAAATATTTATCAGTCATAGTTTCGTAAAACTTCACAAATACCAAAAATTATTTAACATAAGTGCACTCTATTGCTGAGGAGGTTTTGCAATTGAAAAGTACGCCAACCTGGAGACGGCCACCGTCACTATTTTTTCTCCAGCTTCGGCAGCATGAACTCCATTGCCGACGCCATTATGGTGCTTGAGGTGGAGAGCGTCTGCTCAATCAGCGGATCACTATAGTGTCACACACAAAAATACATGACATTTTCGGCACTTTCCACTTTGTTTTCACCTCCTTCAGTTGCAAAGTGAAACTGGGTGAAAGAACAACTAACAGTCTTTGTCATTTTGAAGGAGGCAAATCGTAAGTTTAAAATGGTAAAATTGTCATTTATTGGTCTGTGTGTACAGGCCTTTGAATCGCACTTACTGTGATGCTGTGAATTTTTTCGCACCATGTGAACTTGCTTCACCTTCGGTCCCAATCTGAATTTTTGAATAATATAACTATTCTCAAGGGGTTTTGGGCAAGAGAGCCACGGATATTTGCGCCACATTGGTGTAAAAGGCACTTGAGGAGCACCTTCACCATGATGGCGCAAAAGTCCATGGCGCTCTTATCAGTTCACGCTTCACAAGAACATCCATACTAGGTAATTGAAACGGCAAAAATGCGTTTCTCATTCGTGCAACTCTACGAGTGACAGAAAACAGTTCAGAGTGTATTCGAAGAATGAGAAAAGCGTTTTTACTACTGATTTGTAGACCTTAATACTTACTTGACAGCACTTGCACTCCCGTGCATTCCCCTCTCTCCATCTCCATTGTCTTGTGTCGAGTTCTCACTGTACAGAGGATTGATAGTCTCGTCGTTCCAGAAGGGATCCTGAACTCAACCACTGCACGAGCTTCTGTAAAGTATTTTCATACCTTTCGCAGCTCCGGGGCGTAATCAAATCCGTGGTCTACCATGGCCATGCCCATCTGAAATTAGTATTATATAATAAGAATTGACGATTCTTAAATGCATAATGTATTTTTTTCAATTTAATATATTATCGACAGATGATATATAATACGGCTCGTGTTATGGCTATGCCGAGGCTTACGGCAATGTTTCGATCGGTGAGGGCGTTCGTTTCCCAATCATCGTCGTCCTGGAATATTTACATATAAATAAAGAGCCATATTATTTTCCAAACCTCTCCGAAGGGATTCAGAATAACTTCAGAGACTTTCAGCCAGCCAATGTAGAAGATGAATTGCAATGTTGTCATTAAGGGGAAGTATATGTCCACCTAAGTGACCGTCATTTCATTTATTAATAGTGGAAGATAGAGGCCTTGAATCGGCTCACATAGTACATTTATTTTCTCTCTAATTCATACCGAACAGTTGCCTAGGATCTGCGAGTGACGCCAGCTCGAACGTGAGTTATAGAAATGGAATTATGGTTGGCAGGATGACTGTTTTCTTCATTATGTTTCACAGTTCCTATGTCCACAAAGATGCGTTCATATTATTGAAACGTATCATAGAAAAGATCAATCTATCAAACATAAAATGAATGCACTTCGAGAATTGACTCTAGGACACTATCGGATGACTCACAGGTGTCTTGCTTGTACTTCCTTCGGAGATGATGAACTGGCGTCCGAGAAGGGCGACGATAAAGTAGAAATGAACCGTGAGACAAACCACGTGAGAGTACCTGACAACGAGTGAAACGGTTAAAAGATACATGAGGGGAATAGGGTTTCTAAAACGGTAATTTTATGCGAGAAAGTGGCATTTCTCATTCGCCTAATCTTCGGGGAGCCCTTGTCTCTCCAATGTGATAGATAACTGCTCGGAAGGAATTAGGCGAAGGACAAATGAAAAAATAGCCGTTTTAGGAACGCTAATGTGTGGGGCGGGGCGGTTGAGGGACTCGAAAGCCTTGGAAATTTTTTGTGGTGGATTGCACTAATGTGCCATCATTTCTTGGATATTTCAGAACTATGGCGCAAATGTCCATGGCGTTCTGGTCTTTCACACTGGGATTGTGACCTACAGAAGGGGAATGGGCGTCCAGTCGTACGTGACGTTCTCTTCCATGTATGTGCGCAACGTCTGGATCTCCTGTAATGAGACCCGATTGGAAATGGATTGCCGTCATCCACACCAGTGACCTCGATTCGACTCACAAAGTGCATGCATTTTCTATGTCTCATTGTCGAGCTGTTGTCTTTAGCAGCTGCCAGACAACCGCTCGGAATGAATTAGAGAAAATGAGTGCACTTCGTGAGCCGACTCGACGTCTCTAATCCTCACTTTGGTTACAATCGTCAGGTAGTAGTCTCCCTCGATGTAGCCCTTCTTTCGGGCATCGTACGCCAGTTCATGCGCCCACTAAAACGAGTCCAGTCACATTATGATTGGCAGTTTGACTAATTTATGGGTTATATTTCATAGGGGGATATCTTCAGATATATAGTAGCGTTTAAACATAATCAACAAAGTAGTCATACTGCCAACGACAAATCACATGCATCTTACGTTGAATGGAATCCAATGCTTCGCGTAGTGCGTCTTCATGCTTTCCAGCATTTCCTTCTCATCTTTTCGCATGAAGCCTGTTGCGAAATGATTCAGTCAATATGTACATTTAATATTTTGAATATTATATATACTTCACGCATAAAAACTGCCAATAACTGCGTATATTGGCAGTTTCATTCGTAAAACTGCCAATATTGGTAGTTTTTGGAGTTTATTTTTATTTTTATGTAAATTATATATAAATTACCGGCTGCGCAGATCGTGTCCAAAGTGGGAAATCTCTTTCGACAACGCAAACTGATATCTCGGAAGACAAGTATCTGAAGATGAGGACAGCTGTTAGTGCACGAACAAGGGTTGGCAGTTATTATTTGCGAGAACGGTTATGCTTCACGAATACTATAACTTTTCAGATATATTTTTCAGATCAGCTGAAACATATCCTATTTCGCATAGAAACTGCCAACCGTAGTACGAACCTCAGCCAGCTGACTGTATCGGAGAATGGCACGTCGATATCGCCTTCCGGTCTCATCATGACCTCGCACATACAGAGCAGTCATCAAACCAATGCTGAAAGAATGGATTGATGATGAAAGAATCGATTGATGATGGGACAACCTGACTGTTAATAGTCACAATGGAACTCTTACTTATCAATGAATCCGATCCTCCTGTACCTCCAATGCCATCGATCCATGTTTACTTTGATGTAGAATCCCAGAAGGAGATCCAGAGGAAAATATCTAAATTGGATCCTCATATGACGAAATCATGGAAGGAGAACTTACGTGAGGCGACTATTGAAGTAGACAACGACGTTTTCGAAACTCCTGAAACTCCCGTCCATATCATACATTATAAAATCGGGATGATGACACTTGCGCGCAATGCGCCATTATTGTGGTAACCGGAGTTGAATGTCAGCCTCTATATCTTGAGCTTGAAACCTATCAAAAATATGGCTAATGGTAAGAGAAACGACGAAATATAACACAAATTTGTGAGTGCGATATATCAAGTTCGTTTTCCACAATGATGACTTTGTTCGTTGAAATGATACAAAATGCCAAAAAAACAGTGAAAAATGAGCGTCAAAACGAGATGAATATTTCCACTGGCAATGTTGGTAAAATATTCATTGGAAATAAGTTGTATAATACAAAAAGAAATGTGTTTGTGCGAAAGTGTCGTCAACCCAGAAAATCATCTGACTTGAAACATGTAATCCTACATCGATTTATGTGTTGAAAGGCTCGGAGAGATCACAGAACGCGTACTTTTCTACATGGGATCGCATTTTGGAAGTAAAGTGCATCTTTTCTTTCTGTGCGCATCGGTGACTGATACTCTCTCATTCATGATAGGTCGGACAGATGATTATGTTGAATTCTCCATATATCATGCACTTACTCCTAGTGTGGGCGTAGGGAGTACGCTATTGACAGCCGTTCATTTCTATTCGTCTAAGTTCACTCAGAGTGGTCGTCTCTCACTTGGCAGAGACTACCGCTCTGAGTGAACTCAGACGACTAGAAATGAACGGCTGTCAATAATTTCCCATTTGTGATACTCGAACTTACTCCATTGACTCGTCACTCAGTGCACATCGATAGATGACCGAGAGGATAGCGTACAATACCAGCCAACACAGCACTTCAGGGTATATCTGCAAGTGGTTAAAGTAAGTACTTAATCGTCCACACAGACAACAATTCTGCCACTGCACTGCCAATATTGACTGTTTCAAATGTCATTTCTCCCACTCAATATGGAACTCAGAGAAAAAAATCTGAAAAAAAAATAAAAAAAATAAAAAATAAATAAAAAAATTGAATCTGTGGGTACGCAATCTACAGATTAAAGATTGCGAAAAATATTTTTTGTGTGAACTGTGACATATTACAGTTGACAACCATAGCTGACAGTTTCAAACTGATTGAGAGTAATTCGCAGTATTTTTTCTGCCCGTGATATAAGCAAACCTCGACAACAGCGAATCGGAGCTTACCACTTTCCATATAGAAGCTCTCCAATTGAGTAATAATTTAAGAAATGTCCACGGATGGGAGGTCATGATCTCCCTTGTGTAGTTTAACGTCATCTTGGAAGCTAAATAACGGTCAATCGGTAAGAGGTATGGTTTAGTGTGGGCGACTCATAAACCAAAACGACCGTTTTGCATAAAATTGAATGTATGCTAATGAATGCACAAACAATAGAAAGCGTCCGCTAACAATGGTGAGCAAAGAAGACGTAAGAATGTTATGGTTGACCATTTATAGGCGAATTCGGTTCTGTTTCACTGATACTATGGTTATAGCTATCGTGAAACATAACCAATCTCGCTCACAAACTGCCAACTCAAGTGAGTGGCTATAACGAAGATCACCGAAGTGACTCAAAAGCACGTTGTGCCACAGACACGCCTAAGAAGGAGAGAGAAAAAGTGGCTGAAAGCAAACAGATAAGTTTGAACTACTAAATCCGGCACGCTACTCTCTGCCTCGCTAGCGCATGCAAAAAGTTCGAACAAAGAAACAAGCGACGTTTGATTTTCCGACTCTCCTCCCCCTTCGTCCTCTCCAATTCCGTTGATCGGGGGCCCAAAGCAGATTTGTATTTGAGGGAAATGACGATAGAGTGAGGCACGGAGTGAACTCTTGTAACCCCTCTCCTCTCCTGGCCAGTGTCTCCAGAGGATAGGGAGAGGGGTGGAGGGAGAGGGGTGGAGGGAGAGGATGAGAGGGAGAGGAGGGAGACAGTAAGGCGTATTTATGCACACTATGAAAAGTCAGGAGGGACTTATAATCCCGCCTGCCGAATATAGGGAAATGTCCAACTTTCGAAGGTTACTACCCTGGTTCCGTGTACATTTTTCGCATACGTTCCATTTGGTGGCAAATCAGACAATGGGAAAATACTCGGGTTGGGAGATTGTATGCGAATTCGGTTATGTTTCACGGAAGAAATAAACGTCAAGAAAAGGAATCAGTGAAGCATAACCGAACTCGCTGCCAACTCTAAAAAATGCGACGCATAGAAAATGTTGACTTTTATCTTCAAATACACTCGTGTGACTTTGGCAAGTTGTTATTACAAGATACAATTCCACTTATATGCTTCCACCGGGCCTTCAAAGAGTAAGAAAAACAACAAAACCCGTAACGAATCATAATGATAACAGATACTATTGGCCTTCTGAAGGGTATACGGATGAAAGTGGGGGAAAGAACTACCGCCGTAGTGATCACTGTTATAGCTCGAGCTTTGAGGGATGAGAGATCGTGTACGAACGGAAAGTGACAGAGAAAGGAGCGCGACCTTTAAGCTCGAGCTATGTATAACACTGACTACTACGGCGGTTAACGTATTGGGGATCAACCCATTTTCACACAGACGCCTGCACACACAATGGAAATCGGACACTTGCGCATAAGCCATAATTCTTTAGTTTTCATTTTCATAATTCATTGCCAACAGGAAATTTGCTTGTCTCGTTAAGATGAAAACTAAAAGAGTTTTGGCTTGGTGTGCACAAACGTCCCTGCGCGCAAGTGTTTGTGCGCAAAAGGGTTGATCCCGAAGTATTGTGATGATGATGTTTCGTCACGGTGAATTAAAGTTCGCCGCTTGACTACTTTATGGAATATGTTTCAAGGATACTATATATTTGAAGATATACCCTACTGTGAAACATAACCCAAAAAGAAGCAAACGGCCAACCATACGGTGAATCATAGTGACATCTGGGGGAAGGGAAAATGAGTGATGTGAACCCTGCCGTTGTTGATTGAGCAAAATAACACGAGAACTGGGGAAGTCGATCGGATGAGAAGAGAGAAAAGAGAGAGGGAAACCTTTTCCTACTGTACAAGTAAGGGAAGAACGGGGCAAACACGGTTTGGGGAAAGAAACACGTGTTATGTTCTTCGGAAATACGCTTGTTGGGCGAGATTCGGCCGTTCCGCCCCGAAACGACATCGAAGAATTCGCTTGTACGTGTGTCTGCAAAAGATCACCGTTTACAGTGAATTTAGTAATAGGACTAATTTAATTTAATTATTATAATTTAATTCTGTAATTAGAGAATTAGACGAATCAGCAATACTATCGATTTAGAATCTCTCGTAGAAGACATACCTGAACCGAGCATTGCAGAGTGCGTAGCAGAGCGGGTTGATGGTGGAGTTGATGTAGCACAGGCAGTACGAAATGGTGAAGAGCAACTTGGGAACGGCACCAGGAAAGAACGCCTCCCAACAGACACACACTGCAAAAGGCCAGTCATTACAATGAAATATTTATTCGTATCAGGGAGGGTTTCCTACGATTAGTCATTGCCACTCACACCCATGTGTGGTCGCAGTTCGGCCCCCATGCAAAAACATAAGATTAAAATAAAACGTTAAAAATTATGCTGATCTCACCATTGTATGGCGTCCAAGTGACAATGAATGCAAACAGAATGGCACTCAGGGTCTTGGCTGCCTAAACATTGTAGTTTCTGTTGTTCCTCATGTAAATGCGATCTCACTTTGCTCTCTTGTTTTCGTTCATTCTTTCTCCGCTCCTTTTCGCTCTTCCGTTCGCCGCTCCCATTGATTAACCGTGCTGAATGCATTATTCATAATCTTCAATAGTGTTTCCACAATCGGCAGTATCTAAAGTGCATTTTCTTGTCTATCGAACGTAGAGATAACCGCTCCGCGGTGTTTAGACGAATGGCAAATGCTCTTTTACCGATTTCGAAACCAGTATCTATCAGGAAGGTCTGCGCGTTCTTACCTCTTCCATTTCTCAGCATTCCGCCAATGCCCGAGGCAAACGCGCTCATTCCACTCGGAGGCGGCGCATCGCTGGCAGAAGCTTCAAAATAAATATTTTAATAATGTTTACAAAGGGTACTCACTCAATTTGCGCATTTCCTCATTTGCATGGAGAGCCTCGCTTTTGGATCGAAATCTGGCGTTCTTTGCTACGCCCATCGGCGAGTCGACGGAACTAAAAAAACCCATCAATTTTCTTCGCATGTCATTGAGGCCAATTCGATTATGTTTCATTGATCGTATATTTCGAAGTTTATAGGTTTCGTGAAACTGTCAACTCTAATTCCCACTATAACTAACTTGTTCCAGTTTGAGTCACAGCTCGACAGTCGCACAGTTGGCCGGTTTCCTTCGTCGTTGAGCTCGATGAGGACAGTATACACATCTGAAGTTTGAGGATAGAAAGAACATTCTGATGATGGAAGCGCATTATCGCGTGAAGGACAAGAGCGAACATTTCACCATTCCGGCGCAAATGTCCATGGTACAAATGTCTTTCAGCCTCACCATCATCGGCCGACGTGACAGCGGGCGTCAGTCGACATTTCCTCGATCCGTTCCGCATGGTGACAGGCTCACAATTTTCGGTCATCAGGGACACAGAGTCCTGCTCGACCTGCAATTCGAGCATGAACAGAGTAATGTTAATGCTTAACTGTAACTAACTGAACTGTTACAACTACCCAGAGCGAGATTTACGTTTTTGACGGAGTGTCGCTCATATTTACATGATTTTTCGTCGGCGATTTGACCTCGGCTCTTGATTTCGGGCATGTTTCAACTACGTTATCTATACATAAGAGTAACAGTAAATACAGTTGGGATGCTCAGTACGAGCGGGCACGATCATTCTCCTTGGGTAACAAACAGGATCGTCATCGGCATTTGCGCAAAAATAGTTAAATGGAGTCTATTCCATCGATATAGCTCAAGAATCCATGAAAAATCGTTCTTCTCCCTCAATCTCACCTCAATTGTCGTTTGTGGTGGAGAATGAGGCCGTGAACCGCCTCTGCCCAGTTTCTTGTTGTAGACAGATGAAGACATTGACGCATTGTCTGCACCTGAACATTGTTTTGATCCAAATATTGATTACAGTTTTTTTCTTAAACCGAGTTACAAATAAATAAAGTATTTAAACAATGATAAATAGTAATAATTATATATATAAATAAAGTTAAATAATAGAACCTGCAACGTTGGCTTCGGACGAATCCTCACTCGAATTGACACTTCTCGCAGTGCAAGCTCGCAACCACGAGAAACGACGACGATTGACGGACTCGGAACTGCAAATAATAAGATCTTTGAAAGCAGGCCAACGTGCGATGTTTAGACTGTCGCATTCGAGATAAATTTACATGCATTCGAATCCCATTGTGTCTAAATTCATTCTATGATATATGAGAGATTTGGACACAATGGTATTCGAATAAATATTATATAAATGGAGCAGGGTTTCTAAATGGGTAGTGAGTACACTTTGCATTGGTCTAATCGCTCGAATGCTTGACTCCCTAGTTTGTGTAGTGGTCACTCACTGTCGATGGCCCATCAGACTCCATTTCTCCCTTCTCGAGGATGAGGAGTGTTGCTTAGATATTGAATTGGATGAGAGTGCGGATGGCATATTGGCCTCTCCCCCTCCTGTCATGGCAGCAGCCGACGCCACAGGATAACGGACACTTCGCTTCTTAAAATATACCCTTTCATGATCTTGTGGTATAGGAGGGTTGGCAGAACGACTACTTTATGGGATATGTTTCACAGATATACGACCTTCATGGAACTGTGAAACATAACCTAGAAAATAGTCGTTCCGACAACCGTAGTGGGATTGTGCTATAGGAGAACGTGTGCAATAGGGTAGGCAGTTATGATGCGAGATTGGTTATGTTTCACGAAAGTCATTACTTCCGAGATCAGTGAAACATATGTCGAATTCGCTTACAAACTGCCAATGCAGGTCCAATAATAATGAGCACATGTTGTCTAATGATGCAGGTAGGATGTCTTTTAGGTTCGCAGGCATCCCTCAACAGGGTCAACTTGGGGAATCTAGTGAATCCGTGCACGCTCAACCTTGCGCTTTTTCTTCCTCTTTTTCTTCTTTTTCTTCTGAGTAAAACTCGTCGACTTAGTGCTATAGTAGTCACCCTGAACGCTTTTTCAATGAAAGCATTCGCAATAATAAACGATCTATATTTTAAACATCATTGGTGAAGCATAAATATTATAGGTTAGATAGATAAGCTACCTGATTAGCTTGAAGTTTAGCAAATTCTTTTTGTCGCTTCTTCGTCTCCCAATACACCCGTGAGTAGAGAATGATCATGATGGTCACGGGTAGATAGAAGGCGGCAACAGCTGAATTACCGATGTTTTCCTGGACAGAAAAACAAGAGATCCGTGGACATTTGCGCCATAACTTTGAAATGGACTGATGCACCATGCATGCACGGTTCAATGGTCAATTTCACAATAGTAGCGCAATGGTCCAATGCTCAGTTGTCCTTGACCCATTTACCTGTTCCCACGGTGACGTAGGCGTTCGTCTCCAGGAATTGCACTACGCACTCGCCGTCGCGTCCCTTGAAGTCACCTGAGTCCGAACATTCTAAACTGTTCCTTCTAATCCAAGTTCACCTTCAATGTACGGCCAGGAGATGATCCATGGTGGCCACAATATCAGGGATATAATGTATGTGCAAGCTATCATTGTCAGAGCTTTCTTCGTTGTTCTCCTGTAACATCTTTGTTAGAGTGCCCTCCGCTGACTGAGCAGTCCCAAGTTGGGACTACTCAGTCAGTCAGTCACACTCCCAACCAGGACCTCGAGAAATCGACTATGTTCATCTTGATCGCAGTCACAACCAGGACCAAGGAGTTGAGATTGAGAATTTGGACCAACTCAGTCAAACTATCACCTCCAATCCTCGTTCAAGAAAGGGTTCAGATTATGGTTGTATGTTTTATTAGGTTATAGTTCAATGATGCTATATATGAGAAGATACCCTCTGTGAAACATGACCCATAAAGTAGTCATTCTACCAAACATAGTTCTGATCAAAACGAACAAAGCAGGTCAACTTGCCTCGGTCGATAAGTGAGTGGCCGCGTGATCGAGAAGTATCTGTCGAATGAGATGAGCAGTAGATTGAGCACGGACGCATTGCTCATGAGATAGTCGACGCACAACCAGAATTGGCACGCCACGTATCCAATGCCCCATCTAAAAGTGCATGGGAAGGTCAAATATGGCCGGAAAGGGGCGCAAACCTGCCCATTGTTATGTAATACGTCATGAGGGGAATGGAGATGATGCCTGAATATTTATTTATTTATTTGTTTGTTTGTTTATTTTTACATGTGGTGGTTATGGTTGCAGTTTGACCATTTTTGGGTTATTTTTCAATGCTATTACACATATATTTGAATATATACCCTCTGTGAGGCATAACCCGTAAAGTAGTCACTCAGCCAACCATAGTGGTGTTTATTTCTGCGCGTTTAATAAGCTCTCGATGCCCACCAATTGTAATGTCCGCGACGGCCAGCGAGAAGAGAAAGTAATTGGAAATCGTCTGCAGTTGCTTGTCGATTTTGAAGCTCACCATCACCTGGAGGAACAGAATTTTCTTGAGCTCGCAACTTCAAAGGAAAACGGAAATTCATTTTTTTAAAACACGGAAAAATAAATCGACAAAATTTGTCGTCATTCTACTCCACAGCGAGGTTGTCTATCAGGGTGTGAGATAACAGCGCTGCAGAGGAGAATAACGAAAAATTCAACGATTTATAAGCCCTGACTTTTTAAGGTAAGCGGTAAAGTGTTTCGGCTTTCGAGGTGTTCCACCTCTGCCGACATCCGGCCAGCATACTTATAGTGGAACCTTTGATGGAACCTTACCATAAGATTTCCGACACTGGTGAGAATGGCGAAGAGTACTCCAATGACGACTGTTGCAATGACTCTTCCCTCTTCTTGCCATGGTATCAAATCCTCGTCCAGAGGGGACTCTGAAGCACATTGAGGAGTGAGAGGTCGTTAGGTGGTGGAAAGTTCAAAAACGGTAATAAAGAGCACATGTCATCTCTATTGAGTGGGGTTCACAGGTCCTTGTACAAGTGAAATGCGTCTACGCAATTGACGAAATACACTTCACTTCCCGTTTTGAAACCCTAGTTTCAAGAAAGTGTGCTATCGCTAGGGTGCATTCGTCTATGTTCAGAATTTGGAGGAGCACTTATCTATCGTGTGAGTGAGACAAGGGCTCTTAGTGAATTAGACGACATACGAATGTACCCCACTTCCGGTTTTGAATACCTAGTTTCAAGCAGAGTGACTGTGGGGCTGTGAATCGGTTGTCGAGGTACATTCATTTACTCTAACTCATTATCGAGCGGTTGTCTATAAATGACTTAGACAAAGGAATGTCCTGCGAGAGTCAATTCACGGTTTCAATTAGGGTTGGCAGTTAGTGTACGAAATCAGTTATGTTTCTCGGATGCTATATAACTTATATTTATGGAGTCAGTGAAACATAACTGATTTCGTACACTAACTGCCAACCCTAGTTTCAATACCGACCTGTGGAGAAGATTGGCATCGGGAAGGCGGCGCCTCCTCCAAGGAGGACGCCGCTTCCGTTGTAGTCAGCCACGATGTCACCACCCGCAGCAGATGAGGTGGACAGCACCTGAAGAGTACATATGTACTTAAGGAGGAGGGCCACCACGTAGGGCTTTCAGACTTCTGGAAGCCTGGAAGTCCTACGAGGTGCACCATTGTTTACAACGCACTCTGCACGCATTTGGCCACGCAGGAATGAACTGTCATTTCTGGATACGTCATTAGAAATAGGATTTTTAAAACGGTAGTAGAGTGCACGCATCTTTCGTCTGATTCACTAGGAGCGGTTGTCCTTTTATGCGAGATTTAGGCCATAGACGAATGCACTCCACTACCGATTTAGACTGCCTAGTATAGAGGTCCACCACGTAGGGCTTTCAGACTTCTACAAGCCTGGAAGTCATAAGAGGTGGACCATTGTTTATATCGCACTCTACACGCATTTGACAACGCGGGAATGACATTTAGGAACGTCATTTAGGAACTGTCATATCTGAACACGTCATTTGGTGCTGTCCTTCACTGGGCACCACTAGTCAGAAGAAAGTCCGAAAATGTCTCATCGTTCTTAAATGACGGTTCCTAAGTGACACAACGTCGTCCAAGCGCTGAATCGTCGTGAAATGGGCAGAAATGATCCTGCCCTTCTTTCAAGAAAGGAAGTGGGGAATGTAGCATGGACAGAAATAGAGGTGTGAGTAGGGAACGCATTATAGAATCTCTACCCTCCTCAAGCTCCTTTGAGCGGTCGTATATCGAACAGAGGGACAACTGCTCCAACGAGGGTAGAAATTCCATAATGCGTTCCCTAGGTGTGAGGAAACATCAAAGATCTAAGAGAAGGACAACCAAGGGGAAAGGGGATGATGATTGTCTCTCGGCCAGGAACTCGAAGAGTCTTGCAGGCAGATTTATGAACCGCCCAATTCTAATGGGCCAGTGAAAGAAAGTGAGGAGAAGAAGAAGAAGAAGAGGGGAAAAGGCGGGGATGGGCGCGCTTTTTTGACGATCAACGCGTTACATATGGCATGTCCACAGTACAGCTTCTTTTGTCGCGGGGGCAATCAATCGTTCTTCAAAGGCTTCCAGCGCTTGGTGACTAGGGATCGACTTTTTCAACGAATTTGCACATCTTTTCTGGCTGACCGCATGTTGTCGCTGACGAATGACAAAAAACGGCACGCATAAGATCACATTCAGAGCAAATTCAAATGATTCTTTTGTCGAGGGCAAGCAATCGTTTTGCTGCACATAGGGAGCATGTCGCTGAAACTGTCATATTTGCGCAGGACCATTTAAAGCTATCACCGGCGACAGTTATACAGTAATCTAACAAGGTGTCTATTCGGGGTTCACCCCGAGTTATCCAAAACGCCGATGTACGTTTGACTGCTATGTAAGCAATGGTGCGTTCATCTGACAGTTTTCCTGTGTGCATGGCGCTCGGTGGGCATGAGGAGCAAAATACACCTGACATTTCAACCTATTGTCTGCGGCACACGTGTTGGTTGTTGAAATCGCAGGGGACGTGGTACGTGGTGTTAATAACAAGACACTCGCGACCAGTGAGACACAGCCCGGGAGGCGGAAGCGAACTCGCAACAGCGCAATTGCGGAATGTCGTAAATATGATGGCTGCCTTGTGATTGCCAGCGTTCTGATAGTCTAAACATACGACAAGGAACTACAAAGTGATAGATACTATTGGCAGAAGGGTGTCGCTATTAGTGACTTTAGCGCAATTGGCATTCGTCTATTATCCGCGGAGTGGTTGTCTATCGAGCGAGTGAGACAACCGCTCCTAGTGCATCAGCCGACCGACGAATGCACTCTGCTACCGTTTTAGAAAGCCTAATGTGAATGCAACTTGGCCCATCCTGCCGTATGACGCAGACCTCCCCCAACCGAGAGACCAAGACCAGCCAACTCCGACTATTACTACTCACACGAAAACAAGAGAATTGACTGGAGTGAAAGATCGGCTGATGAATGGCGTAAAATGAAAGAGAGGCAGGGAGAGTGGACCTCGACTGACTGGATGGGACTCAATAGAAATGGGGACTCGCATGTTACATGGACTGTGGAGAAAGACCAAAAGAGAGCAGTTTTCAGCCACGAGGCGAAGGTGGCGGCAGTCAACTGTGACCGTACGAAAAGGGGTTTCAGAAAACGGTAGTAAATCATGGAGCATGGAACAGTCCACAGCTCGATACTGTATAGAAGAATAAAAAAGCCCTGCAAAAAAGCAAAAAAGTATTTGAAGCCTATTACCAGCTAAAGATCATAGAGTATATGATTCATAGTCCACAAGTGTGCATTGTACGACATTGCATCACGAGCGTTCACAGTCCATACGTAGATGTGAGTGGCTACAAATACTCTATTGTAGGAGAAAATATGGTGCGAATGGAAGAAAGAAATGACCACCAAAGCCTTGCTGCTCTGCATGCGGGCTTTGTTCTATTATATGCCCTCTGCTGGACAGGTTGACTGATGAC
>JACMIF010000906.1:0-29697 GCA_014805445.1 Diplogasteroides magnus
GGGGAAAGGGACTGACCCAGACAAGTCTCCACGAATCCTTGCCCACTCTTCTCATTCGTACATGATATGAAAGTGCGTGTCTCTGTACAAATGATTGAATAGGTAACTGAATGAAAATACAAACTGGGAAAAGTGTTGAAGAAATCGCTAATCATTTTCTGTGCTTCTTCTCTTGAACATTCCAATTTCTCTGCAAGAGTCTTTGCTCCCATTCCATAGATGATTCCATAACATACAACCTATATTGCTGATAGTTGTACTCAGTGGTTACTGTATTGTTCACCTTGACTGTTCCTCGTGGTTTCTTCCATTCTTCTGACATTTGAGTGAAGATGTCAATATTCTCAACAAAGGACATTCAAAACATATCAGATGGAAACATTCAACCTTATCGTTCAATAACTTCTTCAACTTGTTCTCTCCACTCAAATGAGCCAAAACTCGAAGTTCGAGTTGGCAGAAATCGGCAGAAACGAGAATGTATCCTGATAAGAGCTACAAAATAGCAAGTAAGAGCAGAATGACTTGCCAGATCTTGGAACGAAAAGTGATCTGAGGGAGAAATCTGGTAGGATGGGATCCTTGCCTACATTCTGAATGTTTGGATGAGAAGAGATGACACGACCTGGAATAGAGAAGATAAGAGATGAAAGAATGAGAAGGAATACCTGTGGATGAGAAGAGAGAGAAACGAGTGTGAATGGGAATTATGGAAGAAGAAGAAGAAGAAGAAGAAGGAATGGAATCAAGAAGAGGAACAAGACATTGCTTAAAGTGGAAGAGTCAAGGGAATAGAGATGAAATACTGACTGATATGGCATGTTTGAGTCTTCTGTATTCAAGAATAAGAGAGGGAAGAGGATGCAATCCTGTCAGTTGTTCCAATACAGTCTGATACTTACGAATTAGAGAAGAATCAAGAATTGACATACTTTGTTAGTAGGAAGATGTTTCCGTAAAGTAGCATTTGCCGATCCAGGATACGGTAGACCAAGATGAGTGAAAAGAATCTAAGGTTGTAGAGATATTAGGGTGTCTGGAAAGTTTTAATACTTTTTCGATTTCTTTGAAATATCTCGATGGAAATTGAATTGCATTACTAAACAACTATTGCATAAATATTCCCAGGTCCGCACATGTTTACCATTAGTGGGTGATGACTTCACTCCTTCTGATGACGTCATGGCAGTCGATTTCCCAACACCAATTTGACACCCCAAAAACGATCTCATAACATAACTTCTTTCTACGTGATCGGAAAATCGATGTTAGATATTCTAAAAATAGGATATCATTACCTGAGCAAATCAGCATCGTTAGGGTTCATGTACTCAACCCGCAAGGAAGTTATGGTCAAAAAACCGAAAATTTTCGAAACTTTTTCTTTTGATCGGAGAGGCACAAAACTTGGCAGCAATGTAGAGGACCATAAAAGAAAATTTTTGGTGCATAGATCTAAATTTTTCGCCAGTTTGTTCCGAAGTTATGGCAAAAAAAGTAATTTTTTTGGGCGAAAATTGATTTTTTTGCTATAACTTCGGAACGAACTTGCGAAAAATGAAGTTCTATGCACCAAAATTGATCTTTTATGGTCCTCTACATTGTTGCCAAGTTTTGTGCCTCACCGATCAAAAGAAAAAGTTTCGAAAATTTTCGGTTTTTTGACCATAACTTTCTTCCGGTTGAGTACATGAACCCTATCAATGCTGATTTCTTCAGGAAATGATATCCTATTTTTAGAATATCTAACATCGATTTTTCGATCACTTAGAAAGAAGTTATGGCATGAGAACTTTTTTGGGGGTCAAATTCGTGTTGGGAAATCGACTGCCATGACGTCATCAGAAGGAGTGACGTCATCACCCACTAATGGTAAACATGTGTGAACATGGACATATTTATGCAATAGTTGTTTAGTAATGCAATTCAGTTTCCATAGATATTTCAAAAAAAATCAAAAAAGTATTAAAACTTTCCGGACACCCTAATACAAAATACTCTTGCTGCAGCATTAACCTCAGAAACTTGTGTCGGACTCTCCAGATTGACTTTTTTTCTTCCTGTAAACTTCTGTGTTTCGTCTTCAATCTTCTCCATTCTCTTTCTCATTTCCTTCATCCTTTTATCACATTCCAATCTGTTTAATCCAAATCCTCGTGAGGAAATTCGATCGATTGCCTTGATTGGGAGAAAAGTGAATGGATTGCAATTGATTGTACTCACCCCAATAGCCTTCATCTCAAGTTGAATAGATTGAGAAGATGATAGAGAGATGGCACGTGAAGTGAGACTGAATGAGTAGTGAGATGGAATGAGTCTTGCATTCACTCACCTTCCCTCAATCCTCGCTCCTATCCATGACATTGCACAACATTTGAGACGAGGAGAAGCAGAAGATAGAAAAGGTTGCCATCGAGTAGATAATGAATGGGATGAAGCAATCTGAGAATAGATAAGAGAATGCAATCAGGGTATGAACTCACTTCATGGATGCTCAATGGACTGTCTCCTTTCCTCATTTGAGCAAGGAATGAGAGATATGTGAGACAAATGAGAGATTGAGTCTCATCAAGTTCATCCATGTCCTTAATCGATAAAGAGATTAACGGTAGTTCCAGAACAAAATTGACGTTAGAAGCTTCAAAAATTTCACAAAAATCTATCAGTACGGTTTATGTACCTATAACATGTTATGTGAGAATATTTTTAGAAATTTAAACGATGACTTTCGAATGGCCAACAAAAGGACCTTTTTTCGGTATCTCTCGGTCACCGTGAATGAATGAACGAATACCTGTAGAACATCCCTCAACATTTGCATTCCTCGTAGAGCATCGAAGAGAAGAAGACGAGGAGAAGATTTGATAAGTGAACATAGAGAAGACTGAAAAGGAAATGAAGAATAAGACAGATATGAACTAACCTTTCTATCATTCAATGATATCTCCTGTAGTGGAGTACTGGATCTGGCCAGTTTCTCATCCTCTTCAGTACCTTAATGGATATGGATAGAAGGGAAGACACATCGACTCCTACCGTATATGTCATGATCAGTCAATGGAATGTAATAGACAGTATCCTCTTCCTTCTCTCCATTACCATCAGTCACAGCTACTCCACACACTCTTTCCCCTCCACGAATGACCATTGTAGCTAATCCAAGAGAGATAGAAGAGAATGAAGAGGAGAGGGAGAGGAATGAAGACCATGAGGAATAAGAACTGAAAGGGAATGAGAAGGGAAGAGAAGGGAGGGATACCTGCAGACATCATTGATGATAATGGAAGGATGAGATGATCTCTTCTGTTGTTTAGCAAGAGGACTACTTGTAGAAGGAGAATGAATGGAACGAGATAGTGGAGATGATGAAGAGAGAACAGAAAGACGAGACTCAACAGTTACTGTAGAGGAAAGAGTCTTTCTATTCCTTACCTTCCTCCTTGGTCTTTTCACTCCTACAGTAACCTTCTTCTCACTCAACTTCTGCTTACTTTTCTGACTCTTCCCCATTGATCTGTCACTTTCTATCTTCTTCTTATCTTCTTCTTCCTCAAATACACAATCTGTACCTCCAGAAGGCTCAACCTGCAAAGATAATTGTTGTCGTGAGTAGGGTTCCCATATCAGTGCATTTAGTTCCTTTTTCATTCATCTAACTTCAGCGGAGTGATCTCTTCATGCGATAGACAGCAGAAGTTAGCTGAATGATAAGTGGACTAAATGCACTGAAACAGAACTCCTAGACATGAGTGGCGTGAGATGCTTCATTGATGCCCAATGCTCATCTCGCATTGCATTTTTGTGTATTCATCAATGCCCCCTTGTAAAAGTATTCTATCTAGCCCTTAGTATCAAGAAAACGATACGGACAATCCGTTTAAAACGTACAAAACACAATTACAGTTCTTCAACGAATATAGAGAGAGCGAGGAACAGTTAGGCCGAATGGAAAAAGTCGGTCCCAAAGAAATAAAAGATGGTGATTTTCATTAAAAAAATATATGGTTCAATCGCTGTTGAAATCAAACCATCGGAGTCTCCTTCTTGTCCCTCCACATGTGATACGAACTATTTTTAGCTCACTCAGCTGTGTGTGGTCTCTTTGCGTCTCCAGTATTCAGTGTATGAGGATATTTTTCAAGACTACACGTTAGTGGGAGACCCCAAATGAAACAAGGGAGACCGAATCGTGGTGTAGGAAATGACACCATGGGAAGCATACGATGGGGACAACACACACAAATAAATAGATGGAGAGAGACTGGGACGGACATCAACAAGTTACGAAATGTCCCAGTGACAGAATACGATAAACAAGGAACAACAGTGATGAAATCATTCGGGTACTCTACATTGGAATAAGCGACGAAAATTTTCCTATTGCGGGAAACGTTGCCAGGTGTAATACAAAAAAGGGCGGACGGACACTTTTTCCCGACCGGCTAGTTCACCGAAAAGTATTTTTCTCCTATTTTCCATGGGAGCCAAATAGCCGCCTGGGGAAAAATTTTGTCATGTAAATATGTATATGTAACCATGCGAACTACGACTAGTGATTTTTAGGGAGAATACTTTAAATAGTCATGATACTGCTAAATTTTCACATTGATATATAATTGACTGTGAGTCGAGAATACTGACAATGAGAGAAATGAAAGCATACTATTAAAGAGTAACTTGTCTCTATCTATTCATAGCTACGTCGCACACAATTCCCACACCAAAATATATTATTTTAAAAATTTAAAAAAATTAAAACATAATAAAAATATATTCTAAAATTATTGTGGATAGGGAGTACCTGGGAAATGAAACACAACGAGTCGTAGAAGGAATCGTGATCTGGTATATTCTCATCATTTGATCCACATGTTGTAAGTGAAGAATGAAGTCCTTCCCGATTGGCAAGCTGTCAATATTGATTGTCTCAATAAGAAAAGAGATTACCTACTTGTGTTCTTTCTGATTCCTCATTTCTCTTCAATTCTCCCAGAACACTTCTGCGTTTCTCATCCACTCCCTTCTACAATAAAAATGGAATGTAATCAGATAATGTAAGAATAGGAAACTCAAATGACCTGATTTCGTTGAGTGAGAAAGCAAACGGTTCGATAGAATGAATCGTCATCATCCTTCTCTTCATCATCTTCTATCATCTTCTTCAATGATATTTCTATTCACTTTCCTCTAACATTCTCTATACCACAGGAGTACTCATTCTCCTAAGACTTGTCTCCAAATCTTCCATTTCCTCTTCTCTCTCATCCAAAGACATCTCAAATAAATCTTTCACACACAATAATGACTATTGAGAACGTACGTCTTCAATTGATTGAGAAAATAGTTCAATACTCTCATTGACTTCTTCAATCTGTGCATTCATTTCCTTCATTACTTCTTCTTCGTTCATTTCATCATTTTCCCTTCCTCCACTACCATATCCAGATTCAACAGATTCTTCTTCATCTTTCATTATCTTCATTTCAATTCTTGGTTGATCCTCCACGAATACTCCATCTCTTTCTTTCTTTCCATCCACTTTGTGTATCACTTTTTTATCATTCTCTTGTGTTCTTGTCAATATGACTGTATGAGGAGATACTCCGAGTGATCTGTCCATTCATCCCTTCATTCCTTCCCCTTTCCTCCCTTATTCCTCACTTCATTGCATTGTAGAGTGCATTTGTTGCTCTTTCTCTTATAATATTCGCAGCTTCATCCAATCCATTCCTTTCCTCTCCAAACAACCATTCTCCCTTTCCATCATTATCCGCCTCACTGTCAATCTTTCTTCTCATCTACAGTATCCCATTGTCTTACCTATCAAATGGAACAACTCGTGTGAGTACTTGAGTGATATCTCTTATAGTACATTGTGCCAGTTGAGAGAGTGAAGATATGCCATCTGAATGTCCCTTCTCCTTCCCCTTTTATTCCCTATTGAATACCATCATGAAATGCTCTTGCCCTTGCTCCATCAATTCCTTCCACTCTCACCAATTCAGTCAATTCAGCCCTTACTCCAAATGAAAGACGAACAGCGAATCCATCCAATAGTGAACGAAGATATGTCCATCCCAATCGGGAACAGAATGCCACTACCATCGCTTAACACACTCATTCCCATTCACTCCCAGAGGGTACTGTACCTGCATATGTTGCACTTTGATACTGTAGTGTCTGTAGATTGCCTCGATTGATATTGAATCGAGTAGCAACCTGGATGTGAGTGAATGAGTGTTGAATGAGTCACTCACATCAGTCAATGAATGTTCATTGACAACTTCAAATAGAGCAAGAGAAGAGAAGAAACGAAGGTGAACCTGTAGTATATGAGAATGGATGAATGTACATATACTCCCACCTGATAACTTCTTTCCTCTTTCCTTGTTACCTTCACTCCCGCCATTCTCCTAACAATGAATCCTTCACTCACTCCAACCAACTTGGCCACTCTCTTCTCTATAATCAGTCCTTTCTTTCCTTTTCCTTCTCTTCACTCACCTTCATGGGCAAGCTTTGAATGAATTGAATGTAAACTACTCCAATTTACACCGCTAAAAACCGTGTAATTTATAGGTGTTACCTAAATTGTACTCATTATTATTAATAATCATTTTCACCACGCTTTCAATGCTGAGTTTTATTGTCTCAGTGCGTATAAATATCTATTTATCTAAAAGTAACCATCACTAAATGATCTCGTGCCACTCTCAAAGATCTCGTAACACGTAATCAATTACACAATCCCCTTTCGTTCTGATATAAAGTGTTCAGTGACACTCTCCCTTCTAATCACTATCAATGGATGAACTACAGAAGTTGTGTGTATGTGGTATCTGCCTCGACATCTTCAGTAAGTCCTCCCCTTCCCTTCCCTTCCCTTTCCTCCTCCTTCTCCTTCAGATTCTCGTCTTCGTATTCCTTTGGCCCTTCCATGTGGTCATACCTACTGTAAGCCCTGTGTATGTCGATTGAGGGACAACAGGACTAAGAAGTGAGTGAATGGGGGAGGAACCAATGGAGAAGGACATTTAGATTCACTTGTCCTAGTTGTAAGAAGTCCAATTCCCAATTACCTAATGAACTTCCAGTCAACTATCACATCCAAGTGAGTGAAGGGGGAGAGATGAGAAAATGATTGAGTGTTCAGGGAGTGGCAGACAAGTTATGGGAGACTCAAAGGGCTAATCGAGTCTTCTCTATCAGACCGTCAGTCTCCCTCCCCCTCCCCTCCTCCTCCCTTCCCTTTCCATCTCACCATTCAGGGCCAATATCACAGGCAATGGATGTACATACTGTGAGAGGAAACTGGCAGAGAGTGAATTGAGAATATGTAATACTTGTCCGGTGAGGGAAATTGTATTGCATTTAATGAGATAGTCTTTAGTATTCACCCGTTGTATGTCCTAATTGTGCACTCGATAATCATAATGGACACTCCTTCACCATCTATGAGAAACATCTACAGGTCTACATTTCAACCAAAAATATTTTAAAATGTGCCGATGTTGCTGATTATAAAATATTACTGTCAATTGTTTTGCTCGCCAAAAAACTGCTCAAGTTCATACTTCAAAGTTCGGATACAAAACCATGCTGGGGGGGGGGGGTCAAAAAAGTAATAAGGGGGGATCCTTATGTGATTTTCCGCCGGGTCGGGTGGAGGGTCAAACATGAAGAAATATTTGGAAATATACCATGTTGTCACGGACCGTAACCCTACTTATATCCAACAGATCAGTTCTCGGTTACTGTAATGTTCCAATGGATACCTTGATCATGGCGACTAGTCTCGCTTGCAATTGAAGTGTCCTCGCATTGAAACCACGATGAGATCGACTTCCTGTCCACTTTGCAATCGTCTCACCGGCCTCCTGATGTAGTACTTCTCACAAAGACCTACTTATAGACAATTAAATCAATAATAACTGTTTTAGTGCTAAATATAAACTGTTTTACTTTCGATATAAACAATGAACTATAAAGTGGAAAAGAAAATAGCCTATCCCACCTTTCCAATCCACTGTGCCTGTTGTGGGGCAAAGAGTGAATGACACTGTTTCTCCACTTCTGCCACTGTATTCGGCTTCACGATCAGAATCTCAAGTAAGACAACTGTTTATCATCGTTACTAAGTACTGTCTACCGTATAGTAGAGATAGTATAGTGCAACTACCGTACTCACCTCATACAGTACCCTCTCGACCAGTTCCCTTATATGATCAACGGCGTCCCTGTCGATCTTCATCCCAGGGTGTACGTCATTCACAGACTGAACAGAAGTGAATGACTCTTTAACCAAATGAATCACTGTAATGATTCATAAAAAGAGTCTCATCTGTTCGATACTCAAAATCAAAATTTCATCTCAGTTCATTGTTTATCAATTCCCACAGTCAATTCAAATAGAAAGCAATTCGACGCAAAAATGAACGATTATGACTCGTTAAATATAAAATGTATCTGACCCTGTAGACTCTCTCATCCAAGAGTTCTTTGCATGGCGAATGGGAGGCCATAGAAATGGGTGAACGAGGCGACTTTGGCTCCATTCTAAACATCAACAGGTCACAGTAATGAACTTCAAATGAAAGGTCGGAGTAAATACTTTCCAAAACAAGTCTATTTGCCATTCATGCTGAAAATATTTAGCACTTTGCTCAACTAATTGATGTTCCTAAATCTCTCAATAACAATTTTCTTCGGGATGACCACACTTCGCAGAGATTTGGATATTTAAGCCTCTTACTGCACCTGTTTTGATTTTAATGAGTCGGTTTCAACAGGAAAGTTGCTTATCTCGTTGAGACAATTCAGAATCACTATAGTCTATTCATAGTTGCAACAATCACTACGTGGAACGGTGTTGTGCAGAAATGTCCTGTGAGCAATTGTCTGTGTGCGTAAGTGTAGTCATCTCACTCTTCACTATCTCTATGCTTTACAAAATGCAATGAACGCGCATGTGTAGATTGCGGAATCGTTGTCGTGCTACATTCCTGATACTATCAATTCGTGATCAGGAAAACCAATTTGAATAAGGATCATAGGAAACAATTACATGACATGATCTAAAACGATAGTAACAAAATATCATGAACCCATCTGGTTACTCAAGGATAAACAAGTAAGTATTGGTGTGTCATAGGCGGTGTCAAACCAGCAGCTGGCAATAAAAATAATCGAGTGCGCGCTAAACAACGTGACATGGGTGCGAATGCATAGGGAAGAGAAGGGGAGAACTCGGTTTGTGGTAGCCATGATTAGTCTCTACTCCTCCCCTTCTTCTCTGTCACTTTGATTGGAATGATTAGCGTCTCGACTCAGGCAGAGTCTCTTCTTCTAATTGAATCAGTGCAATCACAAAAAAGGAACTTCTTACGGTAGCGCGAGATGTCAAATAAAGAGGAAACCACAAATATACGTATGTATGCGGGAATAATGGAAACCTTGTGTGGCGAGGAGCGCACTTCAGGTCTTGCTAGGACTTCAACGTCTTGCGCATGATTCTCTGAAAAGGAGATAAGGAATGATTACAACGTTTACGAAATATCAAGGGGTCAAACGACCAGAGAGAAAGATAAAGAAATGACTGGTGTGATGGAATTGGTCGTCTGACTCTTCACATGAGAGAAGACCACTGAGTAGAGGAGAATGACTACTTGCATTCCTCTTCTCTAATAATGAGTGGTGTTCAAGAGAGAGAAGAGAGAAGGTGGCAACAACTGGGTGTACCGATCAATCAAGCCAATCCAATGCACATCACACTTGTACTAGAGTGACAATTCTTATCTCCTCACACTGTGCCACAGACGATCATTTTGTCGGCGAATGATTAAGTACGGCTATACTCATTATCAGTGATATAGTCTATCACCGTAAATCTTGCAAGTAAGGAGATGGAACAGAACTCTGGAACAGGGGTTGAAGGGGCGCAATGACTAACAAAGAATGTAATCGTATCTATTAGATGAGAGACAACGTCTGATGAGAGAAGAGGAACGATGAACGGTTCCATTTGCATCTGTCATGATAATGCAATGTGACAGTTATTCAAAGACCCATTCATGTTCCTGCGGATACATTCTTGCAACGGACAAGTAGGATGGTACTCGAAAAGGATTGTGGGATGAACGCACGGATATTATCCATGACCTTCACCTCGCACCTTCTAATACTATATACACAGTAGGTTAAGAGAGATAATAACATGGAAGCCAACGATGGAACGATTAGGATGAATATCAATACAGTGGGGAAATATTCCCCACGGATTCAAGAACAAAACATGGGAGAGGCCGGCACTTAAACTATGAAGTGGGGAAGAGGAGAAAGAACAATGAGCAATGTCACACAACATTTGTGTATGATCAGCGATGAGGAAATGCGGCAGAGAAACAATACTGACCAAGGATGACCTGTGAATGATGAATGCGATTAGAGGATCTAAAGAGATTTGCCAAGAAATGCGACAAAGATCCAATATATGCGATAACAATCTTGATGGCCTGAACGGTCATAATGGCATTCGATGACAAGCAATCTATAGGCATTTATCAATTCAGAACTCGAAATCGCGCCACGGCGTAATATAAAGAGAAACAACTCGAACGGCAACACGTTAAAATACAATGAATCACTCTTCAAAACTCAAGGATAATTGTGGTGTACCTGGATCTGATCGGGTGCTGAGAGTGTACTGATCAATGGCGCCGTTTCATAAATGGCGTTACCGTAATGTCAGTATGTGATTCTCGACTTTATCACAATTACTTTTGTGTGAAACATAGGTGAATCATCATTATTTATTATATTTCTCACACTTTTATGCAACAGATATGTTCGATATAAGAATTGCAAACAAAAATAATAGAACTTTTGATGCAGGGACTGAGAAACAAATTATGCCTCAGGCACAAATTATAACTTTGGACTGTGAAGATCCAAATGAATGATTGTGATAGCAAATATTAATATAAATTTCGTCAAAAATGCGATAGAAATACAAGCAAATGTAGGCCAAGAATTTTTGTACACCACATGAAGCGTGTGCTTAGATGAGATTCATTCGCTTACAAATAATTTGTATTTACAATGCAGGAAAAGTTTAATTCATGCTAACTTATATCTAAACAATATTTACTTCTTTGACCCTCCAGGACTGCCCGTTTCAGCTATTTCATAGCTGGATGAAGAGCGGAAGATGGACTGGCCCTGCAATTACATCATTGTCCACTCCCGAACTAATATTAAAAATTCTTCAATATATTTCAAAAGGACGTCTATATCGAATAAAACGAGCCTTCCGGGTAATATTCATGCGCTGATTTCGTAACGAGCAGAGAACAATTTTATTCGAGAGCTAGTTATTTTATTCAAACTCGAAATTGTCTATTGCTCCCCCGCCATGTGAAACTCCCTCTAGGTACAGCATTCCCTTGGTGCAAATTAGCTAAAGCTGACTTCATTTTTATAATCTACAAAAAAGTTACCCAGGCAGGCGTCTATTAAGGAACTGTTTGTAAAGGGAACAGTCTATTAAGGAACTGTTTGTAAAGGGAACAGTCTATTAAGGAACTGTTTGTAAAGGGAACAGTCGCACCGTTCCGTTTACATAATATTGAATAACTTACGTTCTTCAGATTATCTACAATGTATGCGATGAGAGCGAGCCATGCCCTGAAATTATCTCATTTTTATCGAAAGATTTAGACGCGATTTCTTATTTCCAAAATGGAAAAGAACTACCCAAGTGTAAGTATACCAACCTCCGCAATTCCTTGTGTTTCTTGACAGACTCGTATCGACAGACACAGTCCATCAGACTGTCCGCTCAAATACAGTTATTATTTCCCCCGATCAAGTCACAGAACACAGTTCCTCTAGAAAAAGAACTACTCTCTCACCCAGATCATCCCACACAGCCATCCCCAGTCCCTCTTGTCTTAGAGCACGATGACTTCTACCAACCTACAAAGAAATCTTCAGCCATTCCATTTTGTATTCGATATAGCCATTCACATCGATTTAATTTTTTTGCACTTCAACGAATCAAAACACTATTGATATTCCTATTCTCTGAAGTGAATGTGAAAACCTCAATGAGATAAGCTGTCAGTTTTGTGTGGTCCGTGTCCAGATTTCTAATGGCAGTGTCCAATAGTTCGAGAGTGACCCTTGAGTGCATTGCAGTACAATCCAAATCGGAATTGGAAAAGACAGCCACTCCGTTTGCCTCAAACAAAACATTTGATTATAAATATAATGACTTGTACACTACCTTAGCCAGAAGTTGTTTCGCTTTGGGACATTGCTGAGATAGTCGAGTGTAGATGGAAGAGGCGAATTGACCGCCTGCAATGTGATTCTTGTCTTGACATAACAGGCCTGACAAACAAATAATCTGTTAGGCAAAAATAACTGTGATTGATACAGTTGAGGGTGGTTGTATTGTTGATGATCAGACATTGTGATAGAAACAAGGTTGAATGAACTAATAAGATAAGATCTCTTGTAAAATCTCACCAGGACCCGTTGAGTACATGTTAGGCCAACACTGTATTAGCAGTTTTAGTTGGTAAGAGGAGAGGCCTGCAAGGATTTTATTCATCTAAAATATATATGACGCTCTTTATTCACGAGGGATAAAGTCGTGAAACCCTAAAAAGAACCAGCGATATGTAAACAATTATAACTAACCGATAACTTCACATAGCGTTTTCTTCGTAGGAGAAGGAGGGTCTCGAACGTCCCCAGCTGATCTTTTCAACTAAAATTATTCTTCATTCCATGATCAATATTTACATTCTATAAATTTGTGATAGATAGTATCAATATGTCTGCCATCGTTGCATCATTTGGAATAAGCATTATTTTTTAGTAACAATCAAATACTACTCACACAAACAGTTGCGGGTCTTGTCAAGTCGAATGAAGATGGGTCTCCCTCGGGGTTTGTTGCCGCCCTAAACAACAAATTATGCATTTCTGATTCTACAACCAAAGAGAAAATTGAAACATTTTAATGGAGACACAATGGGAGAAAACATTGCACTTGCTTCAAGTTGAATCCTTCGACAGTTCAAACAAAGGCCAACCTTCCCATGTCACAGAGTGATGGTGAAGTGGAGATAGCGGTGCTTGGTGAGGGAAGAAGACTCATTCCGGCTTCCTACACAAACCGCAAACGTCATTCATTTAACTGCTTAATTCTTGGCATTTTCTGTTCTTATAAATTGCATGTGGTGCTTTCAATGAAGATAATTTGTACCTGAGGTTGGTCTAATAGTTTCCTCCTCAATTCCTTCCTGCACGTCCTTTCCAGAGACTCCAAACTGTCCTGACTGCACGTTCGAGTGAACCTGTAAATCTTCGCTAAAAGCATAATTTAATCTTGAAAAGGAGCGGGGGAAGAAATGACGGGACTGGTTATAGGCCCTGATGGTGGCCTTATCTGGGAATGTGTGCATATCCCCTCCATCTTTTCGAAGGGAACAATCATCCAAGCATTCATTCCTTCGTATATTCTCGATCTTTGGAATGTGAAGTCCAGTGACCATTTCAGGTTTCGTATCCAAGAATCCACAAATCTAGTGAAACACTGCTTAGAGAATACTACGTACTATTTCTTACAAAGCAAATCTCGAAGGTGACACTAAACGAAAAATATGTTTCGTTTACAATATTAATTTGAACAAAACGCTCTCCATGACTTGATTCCCTATTTGCATCCCAATGACCCTCATAAATACCTCAAAGGTGTTGAAATGGACAATCTTCTACTGGGTGTCACTTCAATTGACGGGACCACACCTCCGAACTGTCGAGACGACTGCTGTAATGGTCAAATACAACAAAAACATGGCAAATTTTCATTAGGAATTCAAAAATGGTGGTAGAGTGCACTCGTTTATCGTCTGATTCACTAATTGTTGTCTCACTCATGCGATGGACAACCGCCCCTCGAGATTTAGACCATAGATGAATGCACTCTACTACCGTAATAGAATCCCTAATTCCTATTTTCATTCCCTGATCCAGAGATTTGACTCTCAAACCCCCTATTTTCGTTCATGAAATCAACGAGAATGCCGTCATTCCACTTCCGTGCGCAGTAAGGAAAAGAGGCAACAATTGTCGTTTCTGAACCGACGAGGGGAGAACAAACGGAATAAAATAATATATTGTGGCCATCAAGGAAATGAATGAGGAAAAGTGTCGACATGGGGAGAATCGTCTGCTTCTATGGACTCTCTCATATTCACACACTCTCTTTGTCATTGTCTGACTCTGAGAGAGTATGGAGAATGAAGAGAGAAGAGACAGTGAGAGGAAGAATGATTTGGGAAATGTTTCTCTCTGCCGCATGAATTGGACACGTCCCAATCTTGGTTATGGACCAAAGAGAAAAGAATGGAGAGTGATTCGTGACTGTTCTCTGTCCTGAGAAGTTGTCTCAAGGCAATAAGAGACAATTTCTGAGGTGAGAGGAAGGGTGACAGAATGGTTGTGGACGACAACCAGTCAACTCCACTTTTATGATTTCATAAAAACATCACCATGACATACGACCGGAAGTGGGAACACGGGAACATATCACAATTTTAATGGATATTTCAAATCTTGATTAAGTAGTTCAGGGAAATCAGGCATACCCATTGGAAGCTTTTTACAAAAATAGGTAATTTATCTAGGTCCCTATTTTTCACTAAAAGTGAAAAGGAAAGGTATTTATCGTGTACAACATCAGCGACCAAGTCGCAAGGGGATTAAATATATTTTAAAAGGGGGCAGATACAGAATGTCAAGACTGAAAACGCTGGATAGTGTTCCACTCCACTTTCAGTCATTTGCCTTAGCGGGGGAGTCCAAGGGGAAAGTCTCTCTCTTCTTTTCCCTTATCTCTTTTCTTCTCAAGGCGTTTCCCTACCATTTGCACCAAACACCAAAGCCAAACATTTCGTTCCTGAGCCAAAGTTTGCAAAAATCATGATTTTGTTCCTCATTTTGAACAGAATTCAGCACGCGAAGCGAATTAGATCAACTTTGCCAGAGTGGCAAAAGCATTATTGGAAGCATATTTACTAAAACTTTCTATACTATCCAGTATTATCATTCATGTAACTGAGTTGAAAGTCAGACTTCCTCTATATGTTGAGCGTGCCTCATTAAAAATCATGACTAATTATCAGCAAAACGACGAAATCGCATGATAATGAGAGACTGCGTAGGACGAAATTCATTGTGAGAGAGGGTTAAAGGAGCCACAAAGGGAGATTGTTTTGCATGTACTTTCGTTATCACTTCTCTCCATTCCCACACTTTCTCGTCGTCAGAGCGGTCTACTCTGACAACGAGAGAGCAAGGAAATTGGATAGAAGTGATAACGAAAGTGCATGCAAAACAATCTCCCTTTCTGGCTCCTTTAATACTCAGAATATCGAGTTGGTTTAAATGAATAATATTCATAACAACAATAATATATTAAAAGAATATCAGCTATATATATCTATTTGATCGCAGGATAGACAGATAGTAAATCGGATCTGCGCCACTCTTTCCGTTTTCGGCAAATGAAAGTTATAATGGGAATGAAGCACTCATTGAGAGACTCTCATCTCTGTGAAATGATGCTATTCGATAAAGTGGAAGGTAGGTGAATCCATTCAGAACATTCGTGGCAATAACCCCACGAACACAGTTATGAGCTCTCCGAATATTCGTTTCCCCGTGTAAAGTCAAGTAAAATCCGTGTCTGAGACTCTGATTTGGGCGTTGGATTTAGAGACTCTTTCTCCATTTCACGCATCGCATCATCCAAAATAACGCACAAATAGGCGAAGGGACGCGTGTTTCGCCCCCAAATAATGTCAAAAAATATATAAAAGATTAAATATGCATAATGCCGAATGACTTAGACAAGACGGAACACATTTGATATCAAGTAAATCTGACCTACTCATCATAAATAATTGGCCCTAATTCACAGGAGAATCTACATCTTCCTTTCCTAAATCATTTCATTTCGGAGACCAACCTGATCGATCGAAATATGAAGAGAGGAACCAAAAAATCGGGGAGGGGGTTTCCGTTCACCGACAATCACTAAAAGAGTATCCCTGAAGTCTCAACAACCACTCCACGAAGAGAAAACGACCGCAGTCTGTGCATCAAGGTAATTCAAAGGAAACTGTTTGTCTCTCTCCGTCTCTTCAACTTCCGAAATCTCTCGTCTTTCCTGTCTGGTGACAGGTTACGGTAGCTCTATGGAGTCGTATGTGGGGTCACCTTCTCTCGAATGGAGGGATAAAGAGGGGAAGGAGTGAGGAAATGCAGCGTCATGTTCCTTATGGACCAACGCGCACAGTTGATGAAAAGTAGGGTGTGGGGAGGTGTCTGACACTCTGTCCTCTCTTCTCCCCATACACTCTCTCGACTATATACTCGCATCATAATAATCGAGAGAAGAGCACACTACCTGGAAAAGTCACAGTTCCAGGAAAATGGCGCGAATTCAAATGTTCGAATCTAAAGGGGGAGGAGATGATGAAGGAAGGAAGCGTTGTCCTCAGTGGACAAGTCTATCACAGTCTGTACTCTCTCATAAGTACGTGCTCTCTCTCCACTCTCACTTAAACGTGTCTCATTTATTATGGATTCCGTTGACGACGTCATACAGAATATAACTAGTAATGTTCCTCGCACGAATGATTCCATGAAAGAATTGGATAGAGAATCATCTCATCTCTCAACTCCATTAAGGCCACACAGTTCTAGCACAAAGGACTATCTCTTATATCGTACTCGCCACTTTTACGGTTTCGAAAAACAAAAAAAAAGGTTTTTTACGTGCTAGCGGCCAAGAAGGCCAATTTATCTCTATGTAGACACATAGATACTTAGCCTCGAAGTCAGCTATTTGGCAATACTAGCCAGTGTTTCTGATCGCTAGCTTGCACACTATTGCATCTTTAACACGCGATAGCCCAGAAACCTCAAACAAAAGTTAGGTGCTGGAAAGGGAGACGTGGATTGTGTATTTACTACCAGAGTGAGACAGGGGGACACAACGGAAATCGTCCCGTGTCCTGTTTCCATGGATAAACGGAAACATCGAATAGAGACTGAAACAAATGAAGATGAAACTATGTTTACCATACGTCTGCTTGTGTGAAATCGCGCGGAGTCTGGCACTTTCATCACAATTTGCGAGAGGATTCAAACCTGCAGATCAGTGGTTGTCCTTGTTAGATTCTTTCGTTGTCCGCCATAAAAGAATGAGAGGATAGGCATTGGTCGAGAGATATCTGCTGAGTCAAGTTACTCCTTAGGAAGCATCAATGATTGCACAAACGAATGGAACACGCAAGTACCTATTGATATGCAGATATGATTACTGAGAAATGGACAAATGACAAAGGACGACAGTGTCAGTGATTCAGGGCGGATCAAGGCAACATTTGGTCAAGGGATGGAGAGGAAATAGCTGGAATGTGCCATTTTGGGATGTTTGAACGTTGTCGACTACGACAGTGTCTTGATAGAAAGAATGTCGCGTGAGAAGAGATGACAAATTGACCTTCCTCAGCACCCTCAAATTTGCCCCCTTGAAGCAGAAATGATGGGACTTGCAAGCATTTGGCCTCTTATAGCATCATCTCATCCTATGAGAGAGACTGTGCAGATTGAGAGAGGGCAGACGGAAAAGACAACGAGAGAGTATGGAAAGAGAAGAGTCGCAGACTAGGAGAGATATGTCCGTGAGAAATGATAAAGATGAAACGAATTCATGTTGATTCCGAGGAGACATCCATTAGCAGAGTCCTCTTCCGGTAAAATTCACGAGTCGCAGACCGGAATCGGGAAATGAACGAGTGTACTCGGAAATTGGATGAATTCGGGAAGAACAACATGTGTGGGTTCAGGAATTGTAAGATGTAAGAGTTAGAGACTTCCCTTATGGTCACACCAGACAGTAATCATAAGGAATAGTGTAGAGTGGACACATTTCCTACTTCCATCTGGGATTATATAGAGAGAAAAGAGTGAAGACTGATGGACAGTTCAATTGAGACAACCGATGAAACTGCGTGGAAGGAAGGAAACATGTGTTATTGACCCTATCAGTCATTCGAATGAGAAATGCATAGCAAATCCTGTCGGACACTTCATTATGACGATACATACAGGACAGAATGTGACCCGATTGAGAAAGAACAAAGGGAATTAGACTCCTTTTCTTCTTAAATCCTCCTCAATTCTCGTCTATCGTCGATCAAAGAGGAAAGGGGAAAAGGCGCGAAGTTCCTATTTGACTCATAAATGCATGGAAGGGTGGGAACATTATGAAGAGTCAAAGAGGACAAATGGAGGAGAAAAGAGAAAGGAGAATAGAGGGAAATACTCTATTCCCACCTCATGAACTGTTGTTCAATCCCATTTACGACAACCTATAAAATATTATAACGCTAATTGGTTTGGTCAAGCTGAATTGACGACATAATTGGTAGATGATTGATCTTCTAAAGATTTTGCAACGTTTGAGATGCGACCAAACTACCAAGTTGTTCCCTTAATTGTCACAATTGACGTACGTATACGGATGGAAACAAATGAAGGACAAAATATACAAACAGAAGTGGAAGGACATTCGAATACATGGGGAAGTGGACAAGGAAATAATGCTGGCAATAGGAAGCATCAAAAAATATTATGGTGTTTCATCTCATTATTTGGCACACCTAATATATTAGGTGAGTCGCTCATGTTCTGATTCACAGTAAAAGCTTACGCTTCTACCTACCTATTTATATCAAGCACAGGAAACCACATCTTGCAGCCTTGACAAATGTTTGTACCGGTTAATTGTTGAAAAGTGAGGATACGATGAAGGGGGTGGGTGTGTGATGGCATCCAAACAGGACTTTACTCTTTTCCTCAACTGCTGTCACTCTTTGTTTGCTTACACGTCGCATAGTTTGTTCCGCATTGTCTCTTTTTGGGCGTAGAACATTACAGATCAAAAGCCCCGACAACTACTGCGCAAATAGAACATGAACTATTACCAGTTGAGTAATCAATGACTGACCTTTCTCGGATTGCTGAAGTATTTCCATAGAGTCTCACAATCAGGTCGTGACTTCCTCGAACCACTCAATCCCTTGTCTGTTGCATCTTCCTTCGAATTCTCTCTAAATAAAGATTTCTGTACTGCTAAATCAAAATGGATTTGATTGTCACAATGACTATCTCTTACATGAATGAAAATGACAACAATATACCTTGAATTTCCCCTGGACTGCGATCTTCCACATCGAGAAGGGCTTCTGAATTAATGCTGTTCAATGAGAAATATTGTGTGTGTGGTGCTAAGAGTCATTATAAGTGACGAACGATTTGTCTAAAAGTGAACTGAAGTCGTAGTGACCCACCTCGGCATAGGAGACGTCGCCCTTTCAATGAATGCACTCTCTCGTGATGATTTGAGTGCAGTTGAAGCACTGAGGATGAATTGAGCTGCGCTTTCCAACATCGTCCTGAGGTAATTACTCCTTTGTATTCGCAAATAGTTCAGGGACGGTAAATAAGGGCAGGTGTAAACAGGAATAACAAATGCATGTGATTATGATGAGAATAATGAGGGAGTAGAGAATATAACAAGCTCGTTCTACACCCGAATAACACCACAATGTAAATATAGACAAGGATCAATCGCCAACACTCACCATGAATGATTAAACAGACTAGACAGTAAGAATATCAGAGAGGGAGGTTACATTTCATTGTCAGAACGAAAATGTATATTTCGTTCAATGATCGAAGATTCTTTGGCAGAAGTGATGAAGGATGGAAAATGACTGAGTGAAGACAGAGAGAGAATGTCATTCCTCCCTAATTCCCTTCTCCTGATTTGTTGTCTTCAGGGCTGAGACACGACAATTCATGAGAGAAGAGTGAAGGGAAGACTGAATTGATCTTCTCACGGGGGAGAATCTGAGATAATACATGCAGAGTAGAAGTAATACAATTAGTGCACACTCTGCACACCAGGAATTGCGTGTCATTTGGGATAAGAACGAAACGGGAAAAAAATTAGGAAAATGGCAGAAAGGGAACGGAACTCTGGAGGAATGAGAAGTTGTGTGTGACAGATCTGCTTGATTATTGGGAGTCCCTCGGGAAAAGGGACGAGGAAAAGAGGATGAACGATACAGAAACAGAAGGAACTTATCCAATAGTGCACACATTCCAATGATTGTTCTCTTTGACCGACGAAAGGCCATAGAAGAAGGTTCAGAAATGAAATGGAATGAAGTCTGATGAGGGAGTGAAGAGAATGAAGAGAGTACAGACAATGAGAGAGTTCTGAGTGTGATAAGAGTAGTAGTTGGATGAATAGAGGACTGAGGAGTCGACCGCCCATAACAGCGTCTCTTCATCCAATCTTCGACCATTCCCCCTTCTGAATTGTCATCTTTTCATTCGAGACAACAGTTCAGAAGATGAGAAGGAAGTAGCAATGGCTCAATTTTAACATGAAGAGTGGTTGTCATCTTCTTCTTCTTCTCCGATCTCAAACTCCTTTTCATTTTGTCATTCTGAATCTGAGAGACGAGCAATTCTGTGTGATCTTACACTTCTTCCCATTGACGAAAGATACTAAAATGAGAGCAGCCATTTCAAAATGCATAACTATTGAACAATGTTTGAAGTGTGCACAAATTGGTCAGACTATCACTGTACGCAGAATGACTAAATTAAAAATAATCCAATTTGCCCATCGAAGCCTCGATAAATTCGGGGCGAAATAATAATAGATGCGGGTGGCAATATTGGTTGTGGCTGACAAATGTATGCGACAAACATCAATGAGACATGAATGAGCATCGGCTTTCCCCGAGAACAACCCATAACATTTTACGGCCCCTGCAGAAGGTGCTGTGAGGAGAAAATGAGACGAGGAGAAGAAACAAGGATTACTACTCGACTAGGAGTAAGTAATCATCACCATACTGGTATGGATAGAAGTTGGTAAAGTTAGGAAATATTTATTAACAAACAATAAAATAAATAGATGATCCCGTCGTTGTTCTCTTTAGACAAAAAGAAGTTGCAACATGGTCAAAGTGCACAAAAGACACTGCACAAGTGTCAAATTGTGCAAGAAGGCATTAGTATCATCGCGTGTTATTGAGTGTCTCGGTTATTGATGAAAGGAGACAAATGGGAATGATGACAACAACGATGCAAACAGTAATCAGATCCTTCAACCAAACAGTTCAACCCCCACATAAACCAGCTATTTTTGAAATGTTATTTGGCCTACCTATGAGTTGCTTGATGTTTTGAGGAATGTTTCCATAGAAGAAGTGCATACGTCCGTCGGGTCAAATACGCACATATTTGATGAAAAATAGGAGGCAGTTCTAAAATGAGCAGGTGCAACGTCCGCAAATGTTGTATTCACAAGGCCACCAAGCATGAAATCATCTGCTTGCAATGTACTACTAGAACATGGAGACTGAACCAAGGATCGTTCCATTCTATACTGTTCTCTAGTGCTTATAGAATAACAAATGTGGAATACATGGGGTGCGATTGCAACAAAAGGAAGGAGTAAGTGCAAGTCTTCTTGAAAGAATGAGAAGAAAAGGGGCTGTCTGCATCTTCTTTTCCGTTCTCCTAAATTGAGAAAACACTTGGCCTTCTTCTCTTTTCTCGTCTTATCCTCTTCCATCAGAGAACAAAACGAGGTTCAACTACTCGAGAATGAAAAGGAGAAGTTGTCCCTTTAACAGGACAAATTGCTAAAGAGAAGACAAACGACTCAATACGACTTTAATGGACAGAACAAATGCAGTTCTTATCCGTTCTGTCTCCTAACATCATCTGAATCAATGACTCCTTCCGAAAAATAATTTAGAATTATGTTGCTACAAAAATGAAAGTGCAACTCAAACTTCATAAATCCCGAAAGAACGATGTATGTAATAGCATAAAGCTGTGAATGACAGGAGAATGAAACTGAAGTAGTCTCCCTCGAAAGTGCTTGTCGCACATTCTCCATAACCTCCAATCAGTCTTTCTCTTTCCGGTCGAATGACTGAGGAGAGTGAGGAAAGGAGAGGAACCTTTACTTCCGATATCCACGAACAAACAACGGTTCAAACTACTCAGAATGAAAAATTGACTATTTTATGCATTCGTCGTGCATGGGGAAGAAACTGCCATAGTTACTAAGAACTACAAATATACGACCATGGGAAACGCCGCATTTGGAGTCTGAGACAACCAAAAAAAGAAATTTGATTGACCATACCGAAAGTGGTCATGGAACAGTTTCGGGCGTGAAAACGGTCTCCCATTCCAGAGAACAAAAGGAAGAGAGAGAGAGAGAGAGATGAGAGAATTGAGAGATTGACTTATTCTGCCATCAAACAGTTCTCGACCAAGTAAGATGGAGGAGAAATAGAGGAGTTAATTGGGAAAGTGAATTGTGGAACTCTCATTGCAGTCAACAGAAGTCATTAAGAAAAGCAGCTCATGTAATGGGTTGAACAATGGGGAAAAGCCATGATGACATGAAACAAGAAGAGGGAAAAGAAGTGAGAATGAATAAAATGCCTACATCCAAACACGGCAAGAATCATTTTTAGTCATTTAGTGATTTCACTTTTCAAAATATTGAGTGGAGATGTTTGACTTCAAAGGATTGCAATTCTTTTGATGGAGATACAGTCGTTTTATGTAGAAAAGATGGTCTTCAGGTTTATTGTGATGAAAGGGCCTTTGTAGAAGAAAAGGAACGAGGGAATGGAGAGAAATAAAGGATCAATGAATGATGACGAAGACATTGTGCTAATTGGAAATGGTGGTGGTCCTGTGAAAGGAACAGACGACACATTTACTCTTTCTACACGAGAGATCGTCTAAACTTTTGATTTCCCAACATGTTTCAAATTGGATAAAACAAATATTTGATAGTTAGTTACATAGCCTATGTCGCCAATCTCAACTTCTCTCTGTTGATCCATCTCATGGCGAATGTCATTGAACAGACAAAAGGTTGACAAACGATAAACAGGGTGGTATTTGAGTCCCGTGCTATCACTGAACATAGCCATTTGGATCATCCAATATGGTTCACGAAAACATTTAAACAAATCCTGTGGTCCCTGTCTATACGTAGACAGGAGGATGTTAAGCAAGCTAGTTATTTCTACGTAGTCATCATTTGTATTACCAAGCTTGGAAAGATACGAAGAATAATATATATCCATGCTTACCCATAGCTAAGCAGGAATAAATCATCAGCTACTCAAACATGAGACAAACTACGTATGTAAAGACCGTAACATGCATACTCGCATACGGTATCTGGGAATAAATATCGGAAATATTATCAATGAATATTAATCGAATGTAAACCAGGATGGAAATACAATCATTACATTCAGTCCCATCTTGACACCTTTTGTGAAAGGAAAGGCAAAGATGAATAAATGAAGAGTGAAGGGAGAAAAAGGGAGGTCTACCCTCCCTCAAGGTGCAAGACAGTCAACAACGAATGTTCAAGAAGATACCATCTAACAACCACAACCATAAGTTACCGACGATCATCGAGAAAGGAGTCATGACTATACAGATGCAATACACACTACCACTAGTGTATACTAACAGTCGTTTCGTTGCTCAATACAGAAAGATTTGTACCACAATTTGTAGGAACGAATGAGAAATTGGCTTTTGTCTCTTCTGGTACACCAATCTCCTTATGATGTCCTCAAAGGACGTGGACATGGAAGACTATGAATTATTGCTACATGAAGTGAAGAAGGAGACAGAATGGGGGAACAGAATAGACAGACAATGAATGAAGAAGAGTGCCCACTAGCCACATTCATAATGTTGCATAGTCTGCCACCATGCAAATGTCACCTCCTTCCCATGAACGATGACATTTTTGACAGAATTAGCCCCAATAAAAAGGCCTTTCTTGGACTTTGTCACAATCTAACGCCATTCAATCCGGCCGGGAAATATCACCTGTCGTCCCGGAACCAAACACATGTCATTTGAACAGTGTCGGTCTGTCTTTAAGGCCAAGGAAAAAGAATCCAAAAGGGGCATCTGGTGAAATGAATTCCCGTGCGTGTCTTGGGACTATTTTGTAGACGGAGGAGTCGAATATTATCCCCTCCCAGTCTTGTTCCCTCCTCTTCTCTTTCCTTCCGTAGTTGTAGTGTTGGGGACAGATGCCAATGGTTGGAATAATCTTTGGACAATGGTCAAATTGCGATGTTCAAGGGGGGATCTATTTGGAATATGGCCACTGAACAGATGAGGAGAGTGACATCGCTCTTGTGTTTGACTAGTATTACTTAATCCGCACTGCCCATAACATGATATTATGCAGAAGGCGATCGGAAACCATCCATTATGAATGCATTGTTGACTATGCGAAGTGTCGAAAGTAACACCTCCACTCCTTTCATTCTCAATTCTGTGTTCGCCCACAACTGCTGAATAAATTACACGCACAAAGGATACAGAGACAAAGATATTTGGAAGAAGATGAGATGCCATTCGCTTTCACACTTTCCAACATGTTTCATAGCAGTTGTCTTATCAAGGTTACAGAATAAAAGTAACACAAAAATACAGGCGGCGAGAAAAAATCTTCGTCATTAAACCATCTGAAACACTTTCCTACTCTGAAAGAATGGAAAACCTTGAAGAATCGATACCAGTAAATTACTGGATAATATCCATGACACTATTAGGTTGGCACGTATATTTCATAGTATTTTTTTTCTCTAATCCTCCTTCCTGTTTGAGAAGGGCTCTTGTTCTAAAGTTTGTGGCGGTGGATTACCTAGGTAACTAGTTTCTATAAAGGTGTGATCAATTGCCGAGTGAGCTCTTTGCAGAATACAGGGTGAAAAACATCAAAAATATTGAAAATTTGAACAAAAACCTACGTATTTCTGATTTTTCACGCGAGCTTAGATGAATCCTATGAACCAATTTGTGGTTGCTATGAGAGATGATGTCAATAGGTACCACACATATTTTTGGTTTAGCACTTGCATACAATACTACTGAGAAATGGCGCTGGAAACGAGACTGGTCACAATGGTGGTCCGCATGTTCCCTGATTTGGAACTCAAGGCAGCGCAGGGGGATTCTAATTTTAACATGCTGGTTAGTTTCTACGTTTGGTGTAGTACCAAAAATGAATTAGTGTTTTAAGATCAGAGGCGAATTCCAGCCAGGAAAAATAACTACCTTTTGACTAACTATTCTTCATAATACTCTGTCGGCTGCTTTTCTGAACTTTCGGTATATGGTCATGCCAAGCATTATCTAGGAGTGTAACTAAATGACATTGCTGTTGTAAATCATCATTAGTGCCAGTACTTCACATATCACTAATCATCCTAGCAACCCTACTGGAACGGAAATCAGGAATGATAACTTATCGCTCCCAATTCAATACTTCAAAAAAGCTTCGTCGTCCAAATGAAAGGTCATTGAAAAAATGGCACCTGGGCTGAAATAGAATAAAGCATTACGGTCCTTAGGTGCTGCGCATATTAATCGTAAATGGACAAAATTTCTGTACATTGTATCTTTGAGATGACTTAAGAAGAAATTTTGTCCATGATAAGGTGATTTTTAGATATTTTCGTAAATTCGCCACGGCCACGAATCGAAACAACCGACATTCTTCTCTCACCATCATCCGTTCTGTTCATGGTTGGCCTTAACTATAGCGCCTATTGTCACGGCCCTCAAAAATTGTGTTGTGGCTAGAGAAGCCGAAACGCCATCCCAAGTCTAATTGGAGCTCATTCATTTCATGGTCTTGTAGTTTCTAGGGATGGAGCGCAGCGACGACCACACTTCTCGAGCATGATGGCTATATACATCTGTCCACTATACAACCTATCATTACTGCCTCCTCCCTCTCTCAGAATTTGATGGGGCAAATTTACAAATACTATGAAATATACGCGCCAACCTAATAGCTTATTTATGTAATTGGCCGAAAATAAGTTATTTGAACTGAATGGAATTGTTGTGATGAGCGTTCTGGTCATCTCATTCCACTTTTCTGCTCTTGCGCCGATAGAAATGATAAATGATGGTTTATTATGTATAACACGCGTTCTGTGAGAAAGTTGATATGAGTCTGGTACCGGAAAAGTCAGGATTTTTTAAAAATTGCATAAAATAATCTTATATTATACTAAGTAAAAGAAAAATTTCAAGGCATCAGACAATCTTTATATACCGTATTTCTCAAGATATCGACATCTGAACTTTTATTGATAGGATTTACTCAAAAAATCATAACTCCTTTCAAACTTAACCATATGAGCCCAATTTTTTCCACTACCCGGGTGGTCCATGCATCCTCAAAGCAAAAACCTAATATGGTTATAGAGTTACGTTAAAGAGAATGGCTACAATTTTCTCATTTTTGAGATATGCCACGTTTTCAGAAAATCGATTTTTATAATTCTAAGTGTCAATTGATGCCTCCGACTTTTTTCCAGATTAAAATTTTGCGCTCAATTCCCTACATTTTGAGCGCCCTGCCGACTTCCAACGTTGGGGGAAACTTGAGTTATGAATTTCTGAATGTTGCCGATTCGACGAAAATGGTCAAATCATCGATAGTTCCACGTTTGTATTTCATCTGAAAAGTCGTTTCAGATAAACTTCCTTCACAAAAGTTTCTTGTATTGATGTCCTCTTTCGATGTTGATACTAAAAAGTGGGGGTCATGCCAATGACTGAAAGTCCGTTTTTGGACATAGCCGAAAAATCGAGAAAGTGGCAAAATGCCCCAAAAATCATTACCGATGACCTATGACTTTTAGTATCAATATTGAAAGAGTATTTTTTGAGAAAATTTTTGGCGCCAAGATGAGCTTCTGAAATCAACTTTGAACCGAATTATGACCTTTTGTTTAGTTTTTCGAGATGTCTCCGAAAAATCATTCGATTCATCATAACTCGGTTCAAGGTTGATTTCAAAAGCTCATCTAAAAAAACCTCATTTTTGGCAAATAGCCAAGATTCAGAAAATCATAACTCCTTACGCCCCGGTCGCATGGCAACGACAAAGTGCTCAAAGTGACCGGAATTTCAAGGGCTACAAAAGACTGCAATAAAACATGTCAGACCTAGAACAAACTATATTTTAAAAATCCAATTCCGTGAAAAAGTATCCAATGGCAAAATGACATTTTTTGATGCTGTATTGAAATATGAAAGTCATGGTGGGTCTTACGTTCAAAATAGTTCATAGATACAACGAATAAATTTGTGGAAAAAATTGGGCGTGAGGCGTTGAGTTTGAGCAAAGTTATGATTTTTCCCGTAAAATTGGTTCACCAAAACAACAAAAATCGATTTCTCCGAAAATACGATGGCTAAAAATATGGGAATAGTTTCAAAAATTTTATTTGCGAGCATGCTAATTGAAAAACTTTACCGCTTATTTTTAGAAATTTTTTGACTTTTTCTGTACCTGGACCATGTCACTTCTATGGCAGACCGCGTGTTATCTTATTTGTAGGCTCGTTATGGTCGAGAATACTTTCAAATACCGACTCCGTCATTTTCGCATGCAAGGATGACGAGGTCCATCTTCTTGGTGAACTCGCTGGCACGACATTTATTCTGATGACTGACGAACTGGAAGGATACCGCTGTATGTGAGCCAAGACCCCAAGGTGTGATCTTGAGTCCTATTTTCTTGTACGCTTACATTTCTTCAGGTCTACGCTCTCCGCGTGAACGAAGCGAAGAAGAAGATCACTGACACCAAAGTGAAGTCCCGTGGTTTTCCAATAACAGAAGACTCCCTGTATCGTCACATTCAATTCTCAGGAAGATGCCAATTTATTCCTTCGTCTTCAATAGAAAGCCAAGAGTGAGAAGAAGAAACTTCATTTAAGTCAACATTCATTCGCTCTCGTTTCAATATTGCGCGACTTGATCGTCATTCTCATTTCGGAAACATCTGCATATTAATCAATCCCTGTTTCCACTTCATTTCCATTGCAATTTCCCACGATATCACCGTTCACATCTCATTTGGTTTCATTTCTGTTTATCATCTTAACCATAACAACAATCAGTATTGTCGATAAATTGCTGATCGGCAATATCCTGTGAATTCACCCAATCAACGTACAACAAAGTGGCGAAATATGTCAACGACCACCAGTGCCACTACTCCATGAAGTCTCGAATGTATGGAAAAACTATGGAACAGCTCATGTGATAGTCGGCATATTTCGTCTGTCAAAGACCGATAGAGTGGACTGTTCCTGTGGTCACTATCTTCTTTCATTGCACTCTCCCGTTCTCTCTCTCCGTTCTCTCCCAATTGTCAATAGTGCACGATACTTGGTTGAAGAGACGAAAGAGAAAGAGGGAAAGACGACAGAGAATGCATATAATGTAGAGAGTTGACCTTTTCCTCTCGTTCACTGCCCACCCTTTCACTTCTTTCATTCACTCTTCCTCACAATCAGCCGGACCTACATTCTGGTTTCTTTCCACCCTAAATGTGGACTGCATATTTCGTATCACAACTTATGAAATTAGTCATTTGATCAGATATCAGGTGTGTTTTTATTATCAAATATGTGATTCAAGGTATTATTGTTAGCGAAAAGTAGAGATCTCGAATCGCATCGCAAAGTGCATTCCTTTTTCTAACTCATTTCCGAGCGGTGGTCTCTCGCATCTTATAGAGAACCGCTCGGCAATGAATTAGAGAAAAGTAATGCAATTCACGATGCGATACGAGGTCTCTAGCGAAGAGGCATAAACTATTAGTTTAGTGAGATCCTGAGTGGCAGATTTTTTTCAAGGATGAGTTTTAAAAATTTCAAGAATGAGTGAAAAAAGATTGAGTTAAAAATGTGGAATTTTTTTCTAATAGAAAGCCCTTGGAGTTGAATCTTTTTACCAAATGTTTTAATTGAAAATATGGCGTTCACTGTCGATAAGCTACTTGAAGATCCCCCTACACTTGATATTCTGGCTAAGAGGGAATCCATCCATATCAGTTTTTCAATTTCGACTCTAAACTGATCGATGACAACATTAATCAACTGAGGAAACAGTACAATACGTCCATTCAGACCGATGTGTACTCAGGACTACGGAAGGCACCACACGACGTTGTGAATTTCCACTACCATCTCAATCATGCAGGTAGGAATGTGTAATGAAGAACTATCCAATTTAATGGAATTCATATTAATCATTCCTAGATCCAGCGCAGATGTGGAGAGCGGCTAAAGCGCTCTTTTCTCGACCAAATGCTCCGTGTTAGACTGAACAGTACGACCCCGATCCATCATTACCTTCCTTCGAATGTACTTTGCTTTCCATGCTTTTATCTCCTTCATGTTTTTTTTATTATTTCACATTCTCATCTCTGTATTCTGTGAATGACTTGTTCTCAACAATTACAACGTCAATGAATACACTTTTATTCTCTTATAAAATAATGTACAAATGTGTGATTTCGGCTTTCTTTCCTCGCCGAATGTTGCTCGTAGTGTGGGGGGATCGAGTACATTAGCAAAAAGACACTAAATCTCGTCTCCGCGTCTCTCATTTACTTCTGTCTTGCGCGGTCGTTTTGCTAACAGAATCGAGTGG
>JACMIF010000907.1:0-29692 GCA_014805445.1 Diplogasteroides magnus
ATCGTGGCTTAATCGCTTACGGCTCTCTCCTCATTATATTCGCCATCGCTATGGAATATATTCATCAAACAGTTAAGCGATCAAAGAGTAGTTAAGCATGCCACCTATGTTTGTCAGTCCGGAACATAACTTATCGAGAAAGCTTAGAAACGGATTCATGGTAGCACTGAACGATATAAGTCTAATACTGAGGATCAATTGGGCCCCATCCATCCTCACGCAAAATTTTTAACTAAATAAGGTAATTACCCCACGTGCGTTCAAACGCACGCGCCACAGACAATTAGATTGCACAGAAACGGCACCATTAGTCACGGCCGTCGTTCGAACGAAACTCCGCCCACTTTTGTCGCAGAACGCGCTTTTTCTCTCGCCTCTCCGCGATTCCTCTGCTCTCTCGCCCTGCCGAAAAAGCGCGCGCGGGAACGTGTTTGAGTTGTCTCAGCGCGAAAGTTCCTGAATGTAAGTATGTTGGCAGAGTTCCAATTTTTAACAACTTTTTTTTATATCCTTATAAGGCAATGAAACCTTATATTTCGTAGAAACACAACAAATATTCCACTTCATCTTTTTTATTCTTCACGCCGGGACCCTTTAATAATACGGTATTTACAAAAAATAAATTAATGAATGCACGCAAGAAAGTGTGGAATAACCGAAGTACACACACTTTGGCCATTTAAGGAAATTGTGCAGGGACCAGAGCGGGAACGCTTCTGTTCCTCTTTCTTGTCAACCATTCTAAAAAAAATAACCATCGATTGTGAAAACAATACATTTAAATTGAATCAATGCAAACACTTCACTCGGTCTTTTTTGGCGCATTGATTACTATTCATGGGGTATTACGTCCTACGTGTTGACCGCGCTGCATTGAGAACTATCACAAAAATTGAAGTGACGAGGAAAATAGTCAAATCGCAACGACTTTTTACACAACTTCAATCCAAAACGTCATTTTCGAAATGAATTGGCAAAGTGCCCAGATAATCACGCAACGCGGTCGCGTTGCGATAAGTACGCGGCGCCGCGCTACTGCGTTTACCACGGCTGAGCGCGAAACTCCAAAAAATTCAAATAATGGGTCCGTTTTTATATGTCTGTGCTGGTCGCACGTGTACCCCCATTTGAAATCGGATTAATTTCTACTAAAACGCAAGCACTAAACCCCCTCGTCTCGCGCATAATAAAAATACCACATTCACAAACATTGGAAGCAAAGAAAACGCAAATGCAGGCAAGCAAAAGAAGTAACGGCCATAAAAACCAACTTTAAGGAAATTACCTCACCTCTTTAAGGAAAAATTTAAATTCCCGCAATTTGACTACCGTAATCTACCGTAATCCTTAGCAAAAGAGCAGACGCTGGGTCATCGGGTGAACTTTTTTTCCCAAGGCCGGGTTGTACTGGCTGTGCGTGACAGATTCCTTACCGTTAGTTGCAGCTGTTTGGAGCAGTGCGATTCACATATTTTGATATTTCAAAGGAAATTATATGTTTTTAATTATTATATGAGACTGTCTATCGACCAGATGGTATATTCTGCGAAATTTCAGTGTTTCACGCGTTCACGGCGTGATTTCATTCGAGCAGTTGAAGATATTCCACTACCAATCACCAGGTCTGCACATTCAAGATTTAAATAAGTAAATCGTATCTGCATTGTATTTAAACAGTGGTCGATTGGGGTTGATTGAAATCGGCTGTGTTTCGTTATCAAGCTCGTTGCGCCAAAGATGAATCTGAAAGTATTTTACCATTAACCTTTTCAATTTGTTTTGAAAATCCCATGTGGTAAAGAATGTTGTCGGAAGTTTTTAAAAATGTTCTTTTTACCGCTCACAGGCTTAATTTTCTGTGATTTTGTAACTATTTTTGCAAAAATTTCTGAAAGTACAGAATACGGTATCCGAACGTTTGTCCTGAAATTCACCGTATCATGCATGGTTTTGAAGTTTGATAAGAATCAGTCGAAAAGCGTGTAGGATGGGGAAAAGGACTGGGATTTGAAGACATACATGTAAGTAGTGATGGTGGAACCTTCTCATCATTGCCCACCTCCTACCGTATCGCATCCCTCCTCTTACCGTACCTCCATTATCACTCTTTCCATGTAAGCCACCATCATCAACACGAATAGTGTGAAGAAATGTGACGCATATGAGAATGATTGATTCGGGAAGAATGGAAAGGGGAGGTAGATCACACATTTGAGGAGTCAGATTATTTATTATCAAAGAAAATGTGTTGCTTGATTCGAAAGAAGAAATGGAATGTATTTCAGTAGTGAATGCAGTGCGTGGAAGAGGCTATCTCAATTGCCCTTCGATGTCGTCCATACAATGCACTCATCACAGAGACATTCGATCTTGCCCGTAGTCAAGCTCGGACTGCTCTTGACAAGGGAATGAGGCCATTCCCTATTGTAGTGAAAGACTGTTTTGCGTGAGTGAATTATACTGTAGTCCACGGTTACTGTATGGTATAGAATCGAAGGAGTCCCTCTGACATGTGCATCCAAGATGTTGGAGAACTTCGTTTCTCCCTACACTGCAACTGTTGTTCAGAGGCTCATCAATCACGGTATTCAGTCTTTTTTCCAACTGAAGACCTCTTTTTACAGGTGGTTGTGTGATTGGAAAGGCAAACATGGATGAATTCTGTATGGGAACTTCTTCCGCACTCGGATATTTTGGACCTGTTAAGAGTGGTCTTTCTGATGTAAGCATAGTTCAAATAGTCCATGCGGGGTCGGTCTGCGCCGCATTGGGTACGGCCAAATTTAGGGTCATTGCCACGTTGGGTTTGCGATTTTTGACCAATGCCGTGTTGGGTACGGCCAAATTTTCGGGTCAATGCCGCATTGGGTATGCGTTTTTTGACGTACCATTTGAACTGTGGATGTAAGTATTGATATGAAATTATCTTGAACAGTATACTTTGAGCCTTCTCATCTGGACGAAGATTGGCGTATTCCTGGAGGTTCTTCTGGTGGTCCTGCTGTTGCTGTTCAATTGGGAATGGCTGATATGTGAGTGTTCATCCTTGACTAGTGTTGTTTTATCTCCAATCAGGGCTCTGGGATCTGACACAGGAGGATCTACTCGTAATCCAGCTGCATTGAATGGACTATTTGGACTCAAACCTACTTACGGTGCATGTTCAAGGTAGACAGACACTGCCATTTGTTAAAGCATTTGTATTTGAGATATGGACTGGTTCCTCTCGTGAATTCAATGGACGCCCCTTCAATATTCGCTAAATCGGCAGAAGATTGTCTGCGATATTTGAGTGAGTTGTCAACTATTGATTGATTTGCATGAAGCCTGTATAGATATGATTGCTGGAGAGGATGGAAAGGATGCAACTTGTATGCCGTTCACTCAGAAGAAGGGAACGAATACACTAAAGGGACTGAGAGTGGGCATTCCTAAAGTGCGATCGACTTTTCCATGTTTTCATACCGTAATCACTCCTTCTTCTCAGGAGTATCACAACGAATCTTTGTCTGAAGAGGCATGGAGAGTATGGAATGCAGCTGCGAATGCAATGGAGAGAAGTGGAGCAGTGATTGAAGAGGTGATTTCCATTCACTTACAGTAATCCTCATTCTTGATTTCCATTCACTTACATTAGTCCTCGTACTTGACTTCCATTCACTTACAGTAATCCTCATTCAGATTAGTCTTCCCCACACTCGATATTCTCTTCTTTGTTATCACGTTCTCTCCAATGTTGATGTCGCTTCCAATATGTCTCGGTTTGTTTAAGACATGATTGAATCTTTGTCAATTGTCGTATTTCAGTTATGATGGTATCTCATTTGGTTATCGATCGACTTCAGAAGGGTCCGATGCAGGAACATACGCACTCCTCGCCGCCTCTCGCAGCGAATCTCTCAACGAGGTATACTGTATTCCTCTCATTATCAATTCTCTTTTCTCAAGGTTGTTCGTCGCCGAATCTTTGCTGGGAACTACTTTTTAATGAGAGAGTCAGTGTCTTTTCTATTTGTTCCCTCCCCTTATTATCCCCATTATAGACATCGTGATTCGTTCTATGAGACTGCATTGAAAGTGCGTCGATTGATATCAAAAGAGTTCACTGATGTGTTCAAGAAGGTATCCATTCCCCTCTACTTCCTCTTCTCAATTCCCTCCTCAGATTGATATTCTCCTCACTCCAGTTGCATGTTCACATGCTCCTCTCTTTTCTCAATTGAGTGCAAGTTCATTCAAAAGAGAAGATGACGATGACTTCTACACACAACCCGTCAACCTTGCTGGTGAGTCCCTTTTAAGTTTTCTTACGGTATGATTTCCCTCCAGGAGTTCCAGCCATTTCCGTTCCCTTCGGTCAATCCCCTGAGGGCCTTCCCATTGGAGTTCAATTGATCTCCAATCACATGCAAGACATAATGCTCATTGATGTGGCCGGTCTCCTCTACAAGGAAAGAGTATCTCATCCTTGATTGTTGTTATCACTCAATAGCTCTGTTAGTTGTTGTCTCTTCTTATTTGTATACACGGGTACGATAGGATTTGATAATATTTTATAGATTCTTTCATAAGTAGCACACTTTGATTGGATAATATGCCATGAGATGGCTAGGGATCATGCAGAATACAAAAATGTGATAAATGTGAAATTGACTAGTATGAGCAACATGCAGACATTCGTACTTGACACATCATTCCTAAGCAAAGAAAAAGAATTTGGCACTCGAATGGAGTAAATGCACGATAAGGCAGTTAAAAGGCAAGGGGGCAAAGTGCATATTAAAGCTTCAGTCAATGCAATATACAAATGTGGTCGGGTTGAGGATTACTTACGTAGTCGTTTAGACATGCTTGTACTTGGTGAAGAGTTGGTGCAGAAGTCGAAGAGTGCACTTGAGGTCTCCATTGGCAATATCTGCAGGGCGACTGCGAGGCTTGGGTAGTCCGGCCTCCTGAAAGAAAAATATAGATTACGGTATGCAGAGAAAAGTGTATTCTGACCTGCATAAGCTTGAAAGCGAAGGAAACATTCTTGATTTTTCCCTCGTAATTTGAGACCTGTAATCACATTGACGTATAAATACTTGTGATTGTACATACCTGTAGTTGGAAGTTATGAAGAGGAACAAAGTATCCCTCAAGTAGTCCCATCAACAGAATAAGGAATACTCCATCCTGGAACTGAGTCTCCAGATCAGTCACTTCCAGATTGATCTTGTTTAGATGTTTATTGCAGAATGCAAGAAGAGAAGTCTTCACGTGGGCCAACTTGTCTGGTCCATAGTCAAAGAGAGTGTCGAATGCATCTCGTTCACCCTTAACATAATACGGTACATATCAGGATACAATGATCTCTTCTGACCTTTAGTCCCAGTTCTGGTTGAGTTGTCGTCAGTTGTTCCTGTACAGTACGAGTGATTGTCTGTCCATTCTGTTTCGATGCAATCACAACTCCTGCCGAGACATTCTGAAAGGAATGAAATGAGGTCATGAAAGAACAGACGTGAACGAACCTCAGGAAATCTGACGGGAGCTCTGAAGTGAAGGGCAAGAGCAATGAGAAGTTGAATAATCGAGATGATGTCCTTGAGAGGCAAGTCATTCAGTATCATAATCATTCCCTCCCACCTTTGCATGAATGAGATCAGCAGTCCATTTTGGTTGTTCCGATTGTCCTCCTTGTCCCAGAATTCGATTGGCTGTTGCTATCACAATCTGAATGAAATGTCACTACAACTCACATATAAGGCGCTTTGTTAAAAAAATTCTTTGAAATGTGGGTTCACTAATAGTGACTCCACTTTTTGAGCGTAGAGGTCCTCTTTTCTATGACTCGTACATAAAGCGGAGCAACTATTAGTGGGTCCACACTTCATCGAAAACATACTAAAAACAAACCCATCCTATTTATGTCTTCTTATAGGGTGTATAAATGTACCTGTAGTTTCTGTCTCTGTCCTTCTTCAGACTGTGACACTTCTGGCACTTCGATCTACAATCAATAAATCATAGACATGTGTCTTTGGAGAATATCACGTCGTTTACATGACACTCACAGCAAAAATGAGTTTTTTTTGTAAAGGGTTTTTGTAAACATTTTCATTCAGTCGGATGTATAATTATGATTCATAATTAAGAATGATAGAAGATAATGTATACCTTGATGTTCTGCAGCTTCTCCAGCAGTTTCTGTACCACTTGACCATCGTAGAGATCCTCCTACAATACAAAAGAATAGTAGGCATCCATGGTGAATAGTCATACCTGAATGTGTTTGATGACTATTCTCTCACTCGACAATTCTTCATTCAGCCATCTAAATATCCATTCACATGACCATTCCCCCCATTGTCTCTTACCCAATGAGCAATGTAATGATCTCCCTCACTCTCAAGTCCTCACTTGACTCACGTGTGATGTAACGACGTTCCTCTCCTACAGTACTCAATGAGTACAGTAGTTGAATGGACACAAACCTTCATCCAGATGAATGTTCCTTGCAAGAGCAGGTACAATGGCAGACTCGAGTGCCTCCCGTCCTTCCTCTTCAATCTCTGCTGCCTGGAATGATAGGCATGACTGAGTGAATGATCCATTCCAACCTTTTCCTTCTTTCCCTTCTTTTCAGGTGATGAACAGCAGGGAGAGGCAGGCATTGTCTCCTTTCGGAGAACAGTAAGGGACACTATCCACTATCTGTCAATAGAATAACTACCTAGATGAAATGGAAAGGGCGACTATGAAATGGAATGGAAGACTCTCTATACACGAGGGTGTGAGAGTGTGAATGATTGAGACTGGGACAATCACAAATGCCGTTCCCCCTCTATACAAGGAGAAGAGTGATTGGAACAGATGACGGCACCTTTGAAGGATTGTGAGAGAGAGAAGAAAGAGGAGCATCCAATGTGTCCCTCCTTCAGAAGGGAACAAAAGATGCATCGCGTGACTGATCTTCATTCACACCTGTCTATGCATATGAGAAGTGATGGATGGGATAGAGGGATCAAGCCTCGATTGTCATTGACTATGAGAGTGGAAGACGGTTCCTTCTTCTCTCTTCCCATCGTGTGTGCATACACATAGGCAACACTCATCGGGAATGAAGCTGGTGAGAGGAAAGGAAGAAGAGGGAAGGAAAGAGAAAGACAAGTAATGTGAACCCCTCTCTATTCTGTAAGCTTTTCCTCAATCGTACACACTCAGTGCGCAATAGACTCTTGAGAATGCAATTACGTCGAGTCATGCATTATTCTCTGTGGGAGGTCCTTACTCAATCATTCCCTTATGTCTACATGTACAGTTCTATTGTTTCTATTCCCAGTGAATATCCAATCATTCCTCACCTCGTTGTCATCCTGATTCTCCCTTTCAGGTTCCTCCACAGGCTGTTTCTTCTTTCTCGTCAGTGTTCCCGTCAACTTATCCATGAACGATGATTCGCTCTAAAACATGTCAATTGACAACTAAATGGAAACTATTTGTTAGTTAACCGTGATCTACATTCTTTATACTTTTCCGTTTCTATCAATAAAGCCATCTCAATTGCTCTACCTTCTTGGACCTGAGTGTGTCCGAGGGACCGGGAGTTCCCCTCTGCTGCTGTCGATTGCTCATTTGTGATTGTAACATCCTGCAACTCGTATAATCAATCAAAAAAATACAATTTTCGATAGAAACAGCGAATGAACGAAGCAGAAAGACACGAAGTGGCAATGGCAGAAGAGTCCTTTACACACAGAACAGGCCGATCGAGGCTGCCTCCCCCTCGGGGTGACTCTCCCCATCACCCACTCATTTCCTTTGCTCTCTTCTCAGCCAATCGATCCGCACGCTCACAACAGACTTCCCAATTCCCGGATCGAAACTTTAGCCACAAATTTTTTTGGTTCTTTCTTCAAAAACATTCCGCACGACATTGTTGTCACATGTTGCTCAGAAAATCAATTTCTGACGATCGACAGATATTGTCACAGGAAACCACCAATCGCTGTGTTCATGATTACAACAAGAATGAATATAAGACCACGTTTATCAACGAGGCAACATCACATCAAAACAAATACAACGTATATCGTTGATGTTAAGAAGTAATTGAGGAGAATCGAAGAACATTTACTTGAGCTCCTTGATCTGAAAACAAATTATCTATTAAATCACGTCATAATTTTCTATTCAAACCTGGAGGCCGGGAGGCAGGGAAGACTTCAGCTTCTCCACCTTTTCGACGTCTTGGATGACGAAAGTATACAAGAATCGGCTGCAGCGGACCTGCAAAGCGATACAATTACTAATCTCAGAACAATCAACTACATGATTCAACGAATATTTAGGTTTTCAACTTGATCTATCATTAGTTGTTAAAGTAGATATAGACGGACTAGAACAAAATGTGGATAAACCATAAACATTTAAAATCGAACCTTGAACTTGGCGTTGTCCTTGTTCTTCTTGATGGTAACAGATTTGGCATCCTTTCTGCGGGCCTTCATGAGGAAGTCCTTGATATCCATGATCTGGCGCGGCATTTTGATGCTTGTAATCACCTAAAATTAAAAATGATTGAATTACACGCTACAAATCCAAATTCAACGAAAAATACTAAAATAGCATAGTACCTTCCACCTAAGAAGTTACAATCTAACAAAACGGAAGCAAATAAACTAGCGATTATTACAAAACAGCGAACGAAAAGCACTAGAAAAGGAAATTATCCTAAAAGTTTTAGGAAAATAATTTTTCGTTCCGGGAGTACTGTGGTTACGGTATACACAATCACAATGAATTGCAAACTGATGCTTTTTAGAACTTTAAAAAATTCGGCTGAAGCTTCCGCAAATAAATCTATAGAGTTAGTGCGAAAAATAAAGAAATATGAAATTGAAATGAAGTCAATTCACTCACTACAGCCACAAACTTTCTCAACTAAATCATCCATTCACATGTAGTGCGAAAAATGATATATTCACTGATAAATACTGCTGCAATTACATGTCTACAACAAACTATTCAATATTTGAAACTTTCCAGCCTCCTTCATTTTATTGCATTTTCCAGTGGCTGTATTACCATACTGCAGTACAGAGAATTCTCGAGAATGTGTACATTGCAAATGAATGCATGAGATGAGAATGGTCTTCATTCCCCTTCTTCTTCCCATCCAGGGTGTCTGCTCCCTCCTTCGATGGCTGAAGTTACACGAAGCAACACGAACAGTGCCATCAAAGACGTCATCCAACCACCTTCAACTGACGGACAAATGGCCCAACTCGCAGATGAATACGTAAGAGGATTACTGTAGTCGGATACTGTAGTTCCTTCCCCTCAGGTGGCCCTTCAAGAGGCATTCAAGGCAGCCTTTGGAGAACAAATAAGGATACCAGATGAACTGTTCTCGTATCTGGAAGCAGAGTTCACAGTAACAGAACAAGATGTGCAACAGCCACCATTCATTGTGAAGAGAGGATTGGTCATTGCAATCAACTACAACAATCCAATCAAGGCATGTCTGGCGTGAGGATTCAATTGAGAGTAAAGAGGAAAGAGAATGATTCAGAACTGGAGACTTAATCATCTCACTCAATGGAGTCAACATTCTACGAATGGAAGAAGTCAACTTCTCTCAACTTCTATCCAATAGTCCACAGGCCAAAGTACTCATCGAGTCATTCCCTCTATGATTCCATTCCATTTTCAGTTCAGAGTTGCCCGTTTCAAGTCATACAATCAAGATGACCAAGTAAAAGAATCATTCACTATTGAGAGAGACAGCCATCACAGGATTTCCCTCCATTCATGAAGAGAGAGAAAGGATTCGGATACTGTATCGGATACATGTACGGTATCAAGGCTCTCCAGCTGGGACTCACATTCAAGATACACGAGAAGAGAGTGGGTGTCTGATATCGATTGGCTACTGTAGAGAGTACTGTAGGTGTACGTACTGGAGTCCACATTCGACAGCATAGGATACATGACAGTGGCATTCGGAGATAGAATCATTGCCATCAATGGAGAAGAGATTACAACAGAAGAAAGGGTAAAGAGGAGAAGGGGAAGGGAATGAAAGGGTCTCTTACAGTGTCAAAGTCTTCTCATGGAGGATCTGCTCTCGAAGGGATACTGTAGATTCGTCTTTGAAAGACCTGGATCGGACCTTGGAAGGAGAATTGTCTTGCAAAGATTGGAAGTGAGGATGGAAGAAAGAGGGGAGGAAGATGTGATCATTCAGTTGATTGACTATAAGATGCCTCCTGATTGTCCAGATCTAGCTGACAAAGCAGTCAAGGCCCTTAAACTACCTGATCCTAAACCAATACTCAGGTGACCACAAGGTCATTCCAATGTAATTCCTCTATTTCAGAGAAGGGCCTCCTAAAAAGACAACAACTCCACTACTCGTCTTCAATGAGAAGAACATTCAAACAGAACACGATATCGTATCTGATATCTCTCCAGAGAATCTCATCCCGGTACAGTATCCCTTCCTCTCTCCATCCTATCCACTTCCATTGCAGACTCCAGCCAGAGATCCCGCTGCTGCAGCAGCAAAGGCAGCAGCTGCAGCATCCACAATGGTTGCACCTCCTGGAGTCACTCCCATCCCAACAGCCACCCCCACTCTCTCCACTCCCACTAAGGAGGCCACTGCCCCTCTTGGACAACTGACTGCCCCAGGGAACACAGATCGACCCAGTGGACCAAATGCAGCAGAGGCAGAGGAAGTGGATGATGACTTCTTCGTTCCAACGAATAAGAAGAAGATGAAGGAGAGGGAAGGAGGACAGACTGCAGCAGAAGCACAAGAGGCTGCAGTCAAGGCAACTAAGAAGATTGTAAAGACTGGAAAGGAGTTTAAGAAGGAGATAAGGAGAGGAGGAGATGAGAAGGGAAGAGACCATTCACAGACACGAGAGAAGTCTATCATGGGCAATCTATCTGCACATACTGCTCCCATTAGAGTGAGTATTCAATAACAATCATGGGTTACGGTAGTCCATTCCAGCCACGCAGCAAGTCTCCAGGATCAAAGAAGCCGAAAGACGCCAAGGAGTCCAAGGTGCACATTGTGTGTACTTCATACAGTACATTCAATCTTATCAGACACCCACTTCCGTTATGTCAAAGGTGGCAGATGTGAAGAAACAGGAATACAGGAAGTCTATCATGGGAAAGGTCGATAAAGGAACGGCTTCCAAAAGTGAGAACAAGACTAGTAAAGTGAATTGGATCTTCGTTTCAGAAAAGAGTAGCAATTCGAAGAAAGGAAAGAAGAATTTGGAAACCTCCATGCACACTGCAGGAAGTGTTAAGGAGGCAAAGTCACCCAAAACACCGAAGAAAAATATGGGAGGACAGTGAGTAAATGGAGACTTATTGAATGAGAATTGATGATCATTGAGGAGTAAGAGCAAGAAAAACACAAAGAAGAAGAATTGAACGAGGCAGAAGCAAGGAATGAATACAAGAGCGCCACAGGATCCTTTTCAGGCGAAAAGCCTTCGTGTAGAACTCCTAACACGATAACACTCTACTAGAAATGATAAAAGTGTCCTTACTTTCTCGATCGTACAGCAAAGAAAGAGATATTGAATTGTGTTATGTTTGAATGTCTCCAATCCTCTACAGTATCCCCCACCTTCCTTCGCTTCCTTCTCCTTCACATCCCTTCTCGTGTCCTTGTTCAAATAGTTTCAATCCACCAAATATCCGATTATGTGGCGACGAAAAATATATCCATGCTAAATTTAATCAAGTGCATGAACAAAGCGAAAAATATCGAGTTGACTAAGTCTAATCCTTCATTGTAATGTAACAGACAATTCAAATATAAACAATTCATGGGTTTTTTCATTGCCATAACGAAATAGATTAGGTTACTTTGTATCGAGCAACAGGACCTCCACGATTTTGTTGGGTCTGAAAATAAAGTTTGAACGATTAAAAAAATAAAGAAACGTACGAGTTGTCTGATAGTCTCTTTCATAATTCTCAGAATCTCATCTTTAGCTCTTCTCAAATGCTGTTGTGATCGGGCCTCCAATAGAATTGTCAACTTCCTATCGCCTTCCTTGGGCTCCTAAAACGACAGTATCTCATTACAAATGATCATGAAATGACTCACTTTTCCAGAAGGATAATGTGTTCCCTTAATAGACATTCCAACTTCAGCATAATCACAAATCTGTCCAACCACATCCTGAAAGCGTACTAAATATTACTATATTCACTTTGGCAAGTGCTTACCCTACTGCAAATTCTGTATCGAACTTGTTGAGGAAAGTCGTTGATGTCCAATTCCTCTTCGAAATATTGCATTTCCTCAGGAGCCATCATTAGCTAAAAAAAATGTGTATTACTCAGTGTAAGTCACTTCAATTCACCTCTGGTGGTGCATCTCCTGCTACTTGAGTCAGCTTCTCGTTCAATTGAGCAGCCTTCGCACGAGCCAACAAACAATCATCATTCATTCCTCAATCAACAATCAGAGCTACAGTAACCCACAATATCTGCAGTAGACATCTTGAGATCTGCAGGTTCAGTTCCCTTGAGAACAGCCTCAGTGGCAAGAGTGATGTTGTTCTTCTTCTCTTGTGTTGATGGATTCAACTTCTGCGTCACCAATTCCAGAGTTCTTTTTCTGACCTGAAGAGAGGTGGATGACTCTTGAAAGGAATGATACCGTAACCAACCTCTTCCATCTTTAGCTCAACACTCCTCTGCAGTTTGGGATCTGTGATTCCTGCGGTTGCTGTGTCCACAACTCGTGTCTACAATATGCAAAAGGTTCAAGTGATTCCAAATGACTCAAGTATATTTTAGGCTACAGTAGTATACTGGATGATTACAGTAGTAGGACAGTATACTACAGTAGTCAAACTATACAAACGAGCTCACCTTACTCCTCAAGAGGGAATTCAATTGTTCATCCAATTCATCATCATCATCTTCCTAAACACAATCAATCATTCTCTCTCTATCTCTCATTCCACTTACCCCTGCCTCCATTCCCATCAATAACTTAGTCATCTTCCTTTGTGATGCAGCTGCATCAGCCTCACTATCATCATACTTGTATCCTGATCCTTCGAATCTACAACAATCATTGTCTATTACTTCTTCTTCTCTCCTCATTACTCACCCTCTTCCTCCCAAATGAACTTGTTTTCCCTGTGATTCCATCTCAGCCTTGAACTTCTCGAACATTTCCTTCAATTCAGGTGGAGGTGTTGCTCCCGCAGTCTCGAATGCTTTGCAGATCTCTCCAGCCATCTTCTCTTGATCTAAAAGGGAGACAATTTAAGACGCATTATTTCCAAGAGTCGAGGAGAGGCGATCAAGATAATTCAAAATGTAGCTAGGGCCATGAAACTTGTTGGGTATGTACCCCTAGTGACTGCAAGCACACCACTATTACATCTCCTGTCATTCCAAGCAGAAATAAAGCTTCGAAAGAATTATTTAAGGAAAGAGATCGGAACCAAGAATGTATTCATAATGAATGATTTTCATGAGTTCTCGTGACCTCATACTCTTACTCAATTCCTCAACAAGGTCGTTTTTCGAAAAATATTTCGGAGAATATTTCAATTGCAGGGCTGGTGTGCTTTGGCTTACTCTAAGTGTGTGCAGCAAAAAACAACAATTAAACTTTCGCTCCCTACGCTAAAGCAGCAAATGGAGAATGCGTCTTTAATCTAAATGAACATACGTTCAGTGAGGACGAAAGTGTATGCGTATCCCTTGTTGCCTGCACGTCCCGTTCTTCCCACCTTAAAATGCAATAATACATTTACAGTCTGCAACGCTATTAAGTGACTCACCCTATGTACATAGTCTTCAAAGTGATTGGGACAATCATAATTGACAACAAGAATGAGTCCCTGTACATCCAATCCACGTGCTGCAACTGATGTTGCAACCTGAAAAAGATGACATTCAATGACATACAAAGGACCATTCCCACCAGAACTTTGATTGCTCCAGCCTTGAAGTCGTTGATTGTGGAATCTCTGTCAAACTGATCAATTCCTCCATGTAAAGGGGCGCAGTTGTAACCACTTCTCATCAATTGGGCTACTATCTCATCCGCCTCAAAAGGAACATTCACTTTTCAATCACAATTCATCATAGACAAACAGCAAGTGAATAAAAATTATCGTGTCTTGCGTTCTGTATAGTGCGGGTCCACCCCTCTACCGACTCACCAGTTCATTTTTGCGCGGGAAAAGGGTCAAAACTTTCAACAACAAAAAGTGCGAATGGGTACCGTTTTCATCAATTTGTTTATCCAAAATGTGGTGGCAAATACGACCGCAGGATAATATATTATATATTTTGCCGCGGTGAAAAAATAAAAGAGTTCTGACCTTCTCTTGCCTGTCCACGAAACAAATAATGTTTCCTTGATCGTAGAACTTTCCAAGTAACTCAAGGAGTTTCAGGAACTTCTGATGTTCTTCAATGATAATTGCATTCTGTTCCACATCAGAACAAACGACAGACTTTCCTCCAACCTGTAATGAGACACATCTCTACAATCACAACCACGCACTTCCAATTATACTATATACATTCCCAATTGTGATATAGTATAGAATATACCATGCAATATACTGCATATTGCACAGCTAGGAAACCGAGTCAAAATATCAGACTGTTCAAAGAAGGATGCGAAATTAGCTACATTCTCTATTAGGGGAACCGTTAAACTTGAGGCACGTTACAATGACAACAACTTTGGTCCTCAAATGGGTGACAGAGGGAACACATCATTCAATCAATACCAATACATTCTGTTATAAAATATGAGAATGGATAACTAACCTCAATCTCGACAGGATCATTGAGAACAGTCATTGCAAGTGCTTCCATCTGTCGAGGAAACGTAGCTGAGAATAGAACAGTCTGTCTGTCAGGACGAATGTTGTTTACGATCTTCATTACCTGAAAGATAATACTCAATAGAGAATACTTCTTCATTGAAATGTTACCTGTGGTTCGAAACCCATGTCAAACATTCGATCAGCCTCATCCAATACGAGATAAGTGCAACGACGGAGATTCGTGACTTTTCCTACAACAGCAAATGACATCATAAACTATGAAGAATTGACATACCATTATTTGCAGCCAGCATGTCAATCATTCTTCCAGGAGTACACACAACAATCTCTGCACCTCTGAAAGAGAATATATTGATTGGAATGGAAAGGGAGACCTTTTGAGATCAGCAATCTGTTCAGAGATTCCAACTCCACCGTATACACACACTACACGTAGATCGAATGCCTTCGCGAACTTGTTTGCCTCTTTCCACGTTTGCATTGCAAGTTCACGAGTGGGAGACAAGATTATGGCTGAAAGGAGAGTCATACACACAAGAGAGACAGAGATGAAACTGACCTATTGGCCCGTCCATTTCATCCAATTCATCTTGATCAAGAACATGTCGGAACATAGGAAGAAGGAATGCAAGGGTTTTACCCGATCCTGTCTGTAATCAATCAAGTCATACAACTACAGTATCCATGCTAATCCTACCTTGGCAATTCCAACGACATCTTTTCCAGCCATAATAGCAGGAATAGCCTGTGCTTGAATGGGCGTTGCAGTCTTATAATTCAGCCTAAATATCATATGGTTAGATCAGAAATTATAAAGGACTAGAATATATGAACAAACTTCTTGAGAATATTGAGGATTTTCCATTCCACTCCACATTGTGCCCATGTCTTGATTGGTTTCGGTACGTCCTTTCCTTTCACCTAAACAATAATCATCTGATGTTAATATGATAATCAAAGAAATAGAGATGTTAGTCCAACCTTAATCTGATCCAGATCGAATCGATACTCCTCAACTTCCCTCTTACTCATGCTTGCGATGTCTGGTACCTGTAATTGAAAAAAAGTTATGCGCGTTTGTCATGTGAGGCACTCTTCAGAGCGAAAAATATAAATTTGTGTTGTTCAAACCAGGGATTTTTCTGACAAACACTAGTAAGCAGAAAATGTTAGCACGAATCGTCATGTATATTTGAAGGACGAAGGAATAGATACCTCAACATAGAAGTTCTTCCTGAATGATCTGTAGTATACCATTGAATGGTCAGTCTCTGTCAATGCCCTTCCCTTGACAAGAAGACTCTTCGTTGCCTCAAATACATGACATCAAAGATGGAATGAATGGATACAAACCGATTCCAGATCGAAGTCATCGATTAGCATATCGTGATTGTCTTCATTCTCAAGTACTTCTCCTTTCATCTTCTCAGGGGCTGAACTGACAGTCACGACACGAACACCTCCCTGAATGACAAAACAATCATTTACAAATCAATCAAACATTTTGAGAAGACTAAAATGGATATAAAATAGAGGACGAGGCAGTCTCATCGCGACTTCAGTGGCAATAGAAGAGATGTGAAGATGTAATGCTTTCTGTAATCCTCAAATTGGTCTGTAGGGGAAATCCTCTCACATGCACTCTTCTCTAGAGACCTCCAAACGAATAATATCCGAATACCAAAGTGTATTATCTTTCTCTAAGTCATTCCGAGCTGTAGTCCATGCGCAGTGAGACATAACCGCTCGACAATGAGTTAGAGAAAAGAAATACACTTTGGTATTCGAATAGTATCCGTTTGGAGGTCTCCATCTTCAATTCTCTCTTTCTTCTTACCTTAACCAGGCCACAATGAGACACGAAAGAATCTCTTCAGCAGGATCCTATACGCTATAAGTGACCGAGAGTCAGGATCGGTCACAAAATGGATAACAATGCAAAATTGAACAAACCTGGACTGCCATCCAAAAATAAAATAAATGCTTAGTATTCACCTTGGTCTTTGGTGCAAGATCCTTCTTGATGTCAGTCATGTATGCATCCAATGGATCCAATTCCTCTTCTTCCTCCACAACTTTCTTTTCCTCTATCTTCACTTCTTCTTTCACTTCAATAGTATTAGCGTTCCTGAAAACATACCTTTGCACTCTGCAAAATAAACAAGATATAACTAATTTTAAAATGTTTAGTTTTCATACCCGTTGGTAGTAGGCTCCTTCTTGACTGTAGTATCATCATCATCATCCTCATCCTCCAGAGTCCAACCCTGTAGTGAATAGTGAATTCATCCATGTAAAAGGACACAATACTACACGTACCTTCTTCTTGTCATCATCTTCAACTTCCTCTTCTTTCTTCTCTTCTACAACTTCTTCCTTCGTTTCCTCCTCTACAATTCCTTGCTTGGCCTTTTGTCTCTTCCTCCATTCCTCCACCTTCTTCCTTCGTTCCTCCATTTGTTTCTCCAGTTCTTTATCGGCTTCCTCCTGAAAGTACAATTTCAAAAAACTCTTTAGTTTTCGTTAACCTTATCATCAGTTCCCAATAATTCCCTCAGAGGATCAATTTCCTCTTCTTCTTCCACAACTGGAGGAGGGGGTTCCACCTGAAATTGGCATATGGAAATGCATCAAATTTCAGTGAAGCATACCTTCTTTTCTTTCCCCTTTTTCTTTTCTACTTCCTTCTTTTCAACCTTCTTCTCTTCTCTCTTTTCTTCATCACGCCGTGATCTCTTCCTATCTCGAGAACGACTTCTTTCCTGCAAAAATCGCATTCATTGCTGTAAAATGGACTTATCAAGTGAAAGTTAGCTTCCAAAGACAAGAACATACCTTGCTTATACTCCTCTTTCCTCTTCTGCTATCCCTATCACGATCCCTGTCCCGCTCCCGATCCCTGTCTTTGGATCGAGATCTATCTCGACCTCGTTTTCTGTCCTTTTTCTTACTGTCGCGATCACGTGACCTGCTCCGATCACGACCCATTATCTGGAAAAGTAACGCGTCAACACTAGATACACAAAAGAAACACGAGGAAACATAGAACATAAGCGTAAATAACCAAACAAACTGAATTTTCGAAATATTCGAAATCTTTAGTGTAAAAAGCTACCGTAATTAAAATGCTCGACTTTTACGAAATCTCGTATACCGTTTCAGGAGTATTGCAAAGTGACTAATTTTATTAGCTTCATGCTGTTTACGATAAAGCGAGCATAATGACATGTATGATATGAGTAATTGTGTGCAAGATGCAAGTGAATTACCTATAAAATATTAGAAATGTCTTTGTGAATGGAGTAATTGTAATGGTAGATCTCCATGACAACGGTGACTAAGAACGCCCTCACCCAATGAACAGTGTGAGTCTTCCACTGTGGCGTCTTCATCTTCCTCCATTCACATTCATCGTCCTCTTCGACGGAGAATTCGTTCACAATCTCAACCATCGAATAAGGAAGGAAAGAGGGACAAATACACAATACTCGGACCAATCGACCACGGGGCATTCGGAATTGTACTCAAGGCTAGTGCTAATCAAGTTCGTTAATATGTATCATTTCTTTGTTGTCCTCATCTTTTAGACAGGAGAGATCGTTGCCATAAAAAGGGTTAATTTGGCTGCCCCATCAAAAGAACAAGTGATGAGAGAAGTGAGGATATTGAGGAATTGCACTCATGTCAATGTGAGAATGGAATACATGAATGGAGGATGAGATATCATTCAAGGTGGTCAAGTTGATAGAGTCCATATGTTCCGATTGTACAATGTCTCTTGTGATGGAATACGTTGAACATAATCTGAAGGAAGTGATTAGAGATCCATTAAGGAATGTCAACGATGAGGTTGGACTCTCATGATTACAGTAATCAATCGATGATTGCAGACTACGATCCTGTACTACTTCCATCAATTCCTTCATGCTCTGTCTTTTCTTCATTCTCGCAATGTTATGCACAGAGTATGTTCTTTCTCTTCATTCCCTTGAGTCTCCTTCTCCATTCAGGACATCAAGCCCGATAATGTCCTCGTCACATCGGACAATGTTGTAAAATTGGCAGACTTCGGCCAATCTTGTATCTTCCATCCAGAAGAACCACTCAAGGAATATGAAGAACAAGTTGGTTCACATTGCAAATATTCACATGTATAAGATTTGTTTAGGTAGGTACCAGATGGTATCGTGCACCAGAATTGCTGTTCTCGCAGTTACGGTAACATTCCCTGTGAGACTTTCGGGATGACCTTCTTCAGTTATTCTCCATCGATTGATTGGTGGTCAGCAGGATGCATTCTGGTCGAATTATGCACTAGGAAGCCCATTTTCTCGGTTGGATACACTTTTTCTTTTTTAATCATTCTGAAATTGTAGGGAAAGACAGATCTTGAGCAGATTTCTCGCATGTTCAGTACTCTCGGAACTCCCACTCATGAGACTTGGCCTGAATTTAATTCAATGCCCGATAGCAGCAAAATCACGTTTGAGTCTATTCCACCAATAACAAATTGGAAGTTGATATGTATAAAGAAAGGAGGAAAGTTGTAGAATGACTGTATTTGCAGTGCCCGATCATTCATCAAAGATGCGTTTTCTTCTTTCATCAATGCTTCGCCTTTCTCCTTCCAAGAGAAAGCCACCTAAGAAACTATTGAGACTCTCAATATTTCATTCGCTTCCTCCCCAAATTGACTACCGTATTCAGTCTGTCGTGACGGGACCAAAGAAGGCATTGCTCAGTCTAGATTCCATATTTGCAGACATGTCCCTTTGAGGTGTAATGGAAATAGTTTGTTGAGTGAAGTAAAGTGTTGTTTGTGGATAATCTCAAGGGACGATTCATCATTTGAAGGGAATAACAGACACTTCATTGATGTCTTGTCCCATGAGGAAAGTGACCACTCGAAGAATGAATCATTTATGACTACGCATATCCTCTCATTACAACCTCTTTACTTCCTTTATTTACAGCCCCCATGAACACCTGTTCTCCCTTTTCTAGACTACTACTCATTCCTTCTAGGGGAAAGTCACTCATTCTGTTCCCTCAGGGCATCTTCCCCTTTCACTATGCAATTTGAGTAACCCTCTGCCAATTAGGAAGGGGCACACATCAATTGTCACTTATTTGCATACTCTTATGAATAGAAAGAGAAGTGGAAGGAGAAAGAGAAAAGGGAGAAATTGCACTATTCGCACATGCACATAAATATGCATGGAAATGGTGTGGTCGTAGATGACAATCACTTCCATTCATTTGACAGTCCAAGGGGGAGTCCCTCCGGGAGTTCCTTCCCTCTTGGACAGATGTTCAACCACTCATCTAATCCTTCCTCTTCTCTGATCGAGAAACACGTCCCATCACTCACTCCTGTCCTTCCTTCCAATAATCCTCAAGTCCTCTTCTTCTTCTAAGCGTGAAGCACAACTGGGCCTGGTTTGTGTTTGTCTTCCAGTGCTCTCCTCCCAGATCTTTTCCTTCGATATCCGGGCATCGCTAATTATATAGTACGGCCTTGCTCTCTATGGCTTTTCCTTGTGAATAGAGAGTGATAGAGAGAGAGAGAGAAGAGAGAAAGGAGTCAGAATGGGAGGAGTCCTCTCTTCTTCTTCCCTTTCTCTCTCTTCTATTGTGACTGCAGTCTCACTTTTTGTGTTGTGAGATGAAGTACTCCTCTTCTACGAGAGTACTCCTGTCTCCTATTCCCATCGTTCCATCCCCGCCCTTCATTTATTTGCTCGACACATCTAACGATTTGCATGTCTCCTCCTCTTCTTCCCCCTTGAAACTCCTCTTTCCTTCTTCTTGTCTTCATGATTTCACTTCAGATGTGGTAGATGCCGTGTGTCGTTCCATCATCATTGGGGGTCTTCATCCTTCTCTCATTCCCCCCTCTCCTCCTTTCCCTTCGTTGTTACTGTACTGAGGAGTCTTCTGAGATCTGCAAGCCCTATGGAGCATGTGAGGGGGGAGTGTGTATGGTTGGAATCCTTCGAGACAACAACCAGGTTAGAGGAAAGGTGAGGAGTGTGTAGTAGACACTCCCTAATGCACGTCCCTGCACAGTCCCCTTAGTTCCTTCCCCCACGTTCTCATCCATTCTACTCATTTACAGGTCATTCGAACGTGTGGAAATCGTCCCCTCGGCTGTTTCAGGTCTGTGTCCATTCATTCTCTTTCCTCTCTAGACTATTCTATTTTGCCGTTCCGCTTCATCTCCTGGCATTGCGAACTGTCTGTATTTGTAGTAATGGCAGTAGTGACAGAGGGCCTTGAATGGCTGACGACCAACAACAGGAAAATGGAGGGTAGTACCTTGTGTAGTAGGAAAGAGAAGGGAATGGAGGGTAAAAGGGTTAGTGAGGAGGATCAAGGGACACACTAAATGAAGTTACTTGCAAAGGAAGAAGAGTACAAGATGTAACGAGACTAATATCAGAGGGGTCCTGTCTTCTCGTTCAGGGATTGTTTTCCTTTGTACATGACAGGAATGATGATGAGAGTGTGAAATGGGCGTCTCTTCCTCTCATTACTCCCCTTCTTCACAAAGAGTAATCCTATTTCAACTGTGGCCCTCGAGACAGGTCTCCATTTCACTCTCTCCTTCTCTAGAGTCTCCTCATCTAGTAGACTCTCTCCTTCCTCAGTCCTCCTGGTCCCTCCTCATTCATTCAGTCTCTCCTCCTGATCGTAGTCATCGGATACTCGTCTGCTAATGCAGTACAGAGTGCGAGGAGGAGAGACTGACGTCATGTGACTGATTCGTGTTCTGGTTCAGTGGGTCAGAAGATAGGACAAAGGAATGCCCTTGTTGGGAAAGACTGACTTCTTGTTGCAAGGAGTGTAATGACATTCCTTCCTTCAAGTGTCTCTCCCCACAATCAAATCTTCCCTTCTCCTTCTTCTTTGGCGGCTTTCATCCGAAAGGAAAAAAGGAAATGCCAAAGGCACTGACAAATTGGGGAGAGTTGTTTACGTGGGGGAAGGGAATGACGATGTATCAGAGAGGAAGAAAGGGATAACAAACACCTGTTGGATACACGACAGGTGGAATGGAAGTGATGAATGGACTAAGATATTGACATGAGTCCATTCAGTCCTTTGCATTGACAGATCTTCTTCTTGCTCGGGACGATTTCATTTGCGGAGAGAATGAATGGCCCTTCCCCTTGACTACTTCTACTCTATTCGTACTCTTCTCCTTTCTCTTCATCCTCTTAGTCTCACTTGAGCTTTCTAATATCTTGGGCAGTCTTTGAAATGGAAAGAACTGAGTGAGGGAAGGTGATGGAAGAATAGAAGGAATGAATGGAGAGTAAGGGAGGGTGAATAGGAACAGAGATGCAAAGGAGTCATCAATTATTCAATGCCTTCAAGTAGAACGGAATTGTGAGGAACGGAGAAAAGAACATGAGTGAATTTGGAGAAGAGAAGAAAGAGTTCCGTTGGGTAATAAGGCAATCTTTCAGAGATGTGGATGAAAGGTGGACTGACCTCTGTGCGTGTGATGAACCATTCTGCAATACATTCTCATTCCTGCGACAGAATACTCAGAAGGTATGATAGAAAGCATTTCAAATTAAAAATTTTCATAAATGAATGCTGTTTCACTTTGGTGACTGTTTTTGCCTTCATCCATTTTGAACACGTACAAGAATGGTTGACCAGAAAAGGACGTATTCAAATTGGCGCCAAAGTGTATCGTGCTCAATATGGTAGAAACAGTACCTATTATTATTATAAATTTTTTAAAATTTGGACCGTCTTGTAACTTGTTATGTATCATGTAGACTGAAAAGCGTAATTCAGGAGAAACTTCCATTCCATGTTCCCCATCAATCTCCTCTCTCTTCATCAAACAACAATCAGAATGGAGGATTCTTTGACCATCATGCCCACAATGACTTCAGAGATGATCCCCTATCCGATCACTTGGTATGTCTATCCCCCTCCTCTCCTCCTATCCCATCCCCCTTCAGGTATTCGAGAGAGTAGATCGTCCAGATGATTCTATCCTCCCTCCTCCAGATGCCCCTCTCTCTACTCAATCCTCTCCTCTCACTCTTCTCCTTGTCATAGTCCCTCTAACTGTTGGAGGTGCAACTATTCTCGTAAGTATCATTCCTTTATCATCATTCCATTCATATTCATTACAGGTAGTTGCTATGAACTACTATTGCCATTTGTGTTAGGGTCACAGATGGACTCCCTTGTCCTTTTATGTCCTTCTGTTACTCGAACACAATATCTTCCCACTTCTCTCGCATCTCTTCTTGTCAATGGACGAGGAGAAGCTTCCTTCATTGTCCTGCTTTGCCCTCCTGACCTCAACCACAACGAGTAACGTCTTCCAACGAGGGCATCGTCCTGCAACCACCATCTACCGTAATCCCTTCTTCCACTCAGGACACTCACGGATACAAGAAGGAGGAAATTGTCGGACACAGTGATGTTTCCTCTATCGAATAGTTCCGAAGGTGTTCTGACAGGAACTCCTTCCCTCTTCTCTTCTTCTTCTTCTCCTTCTGGTGGACTGACTATCCTGGAGTATCCTCCCCATGCATCAGCCCTCAGTCGAGTAGACACTTCTCTCTCACATTCACCACGCCAACTGAAGGGATCACGGTAGTTCAAGGAGAGCACACACATGACCATTTACACTACGGGAATACTCATATCTACTACGGGAATCAATTCAATTTGAAACGGGATGGAATTGGAAAAGGAAGAACTCACCTTTCAGAAGAACAAACGAAAAGGAATTCATCGATACTTGGAGAGGAGACTTTGCATCGAGAATTAGCAGATACATAAGGGTCAGAGGAGTACAATTCCCAACTGCCATGCAACTCAAGGAATACTGTAGTCCAAGGAGGGCGAAGTTGTGACATACTTGTTCTGCCATTCGAATGGGCTCAGAAGTTGCACACTTAGGGGCCTGGAGAATGGAACATTTGGAGAATGGAGGATGTTCTGTAATGGAAATGAAAAGAATGAAGAGAAGGAAGGAAAGGAAACCGATTCGATGGAGACAAGGCATTGAGGAAGATCTTTGTGCTGACATCTGAAGAAGTTCTGCATTTGGAGGAGAAGGATGACGAGAGAGAACAAGGAGCTGAGAGAGTACAGATAGTTAGAGTACTGTAGAAAGGGATTCCACTTGAGATCCCACGAAGGCTACGGTAGGATTGGATTGAAGAATACGAACGACGACAGGAGAAAGACCACATCCAGAATTACTGAATGAGTGAGTTGATATGTTATTCATTTGTAGTGAAAGGAGTGAAGGGACAGTCTCTGTGTCTCCCATGGAAACCCTTTCTCAATGGTCCTTCACACCTTTCTCCTTTCCACTTACGTCTCAAACACTTTCACAAAGTCGCTTCCATTTCTAATGAGAACAACAGGGGTTGAGTCTGCTTTGTCTGCAGCAATAGCATAGTACACACCATCATCCGCGGTTGAATTGTCATACAGAACTGGCCAAGCCTCAATTATAATCATTTCAGACTCCTACCACGAAGAGAAGGATTACTGTGGCCTCGTCTCCATACTCTGCATTCACAGCATCCTCCCATATCTTGTCAGCAGTATCATTGAGTCCATTCCAGAACATGAGGTCAGTGGAGGTCTTAGAGGGAATGTTTGAGGATACTGTAGATGGTATACTGTACTTGTATGAATGACTCTTCACTTGCAGCCTCGATTGATGCACATGCAGGCAGTTTGACTTTCGTAACATCGAACACACAAGCATCTCAATTCTTCTTTTTCCAATTCACTCAATCATTGCCGACCAATTTCTTTCATTATAGCACTGCGATTAGCTCTTTTAATTTATTATTGGTGACTGTCCTATATCCTTTTTGTTGTTCTTATCTCATCGGGCCAAAAACAGTGTATACTTATGCAATCGTTTTGTCATTTGGATCAAATTAACCAAAATTCAACCAAAGCAATCAACTCTGCCTTTCCTTCCATATACCTTCATTATGGGCTCAATTTCATTTGTATCTATAGGATAAAGTTGTGTGACTTCTACTCAGAAATAGTCTTACTCACCATGTCGTGCAGTGTGATACAACTTGGAAGGATCCATGCAGACTGCTCTTGACACAGTCTCCAGAACTGCCAATTCTGCATGGTCGATAGTCTGGTGACGGGAGATGACATACAGTCCGGGTTCCTCACATTCACCTGAAGAAAGAAGAATGAAGGGAAGAAGAGATGTGAAAGGACCATTAGCATCCCATCCAGAACATGAATACAGTACTCCCACGTGACCATTGAAGAACATGAATCGAAGTCTCACTGATAGAATGAATAGAAGAGAAGGGAAAGATGCACTCACTAACAGCAGATCTATTCCTGTACTCATAATGCATTTCATACAACCAATCAGTCTCTCCTTTCTCATTCATTCCTTCCCATCCGAGAATCGAGAGAACTCTCGTATAGCAATGTTTCTGTTCTCCAGGGTAAGCACTGAAATGATGAATGGAGGGGATCAACAATCTTCATCAATCTCACGCAGATTGCAGCATTCGAACAACGGCTGCGTTGTCTGAGACCTGAAGGGATTGTGTCATCCTTCATTCAGACTACAGTATACCTTGATGACCCTGAAGATCATGGCATACGTGTCAAGAGGAAGAGTGTCCCAAACAGAAATCAAATACCACACTCCTGCCTTTTCCATCTGAATATGTATTGTGTACTTGTTATTGTTCACCTCTGACTATATCCAGGTCAGTCCTGACTCCTCTCAGTCTTCCATAGTGACATCTCGGTTCCTGGACGTTGGTCAGAATATCCAGAACCTGAGAGAATGATCTCTTCCATCTACAATGAGTGTATTCACTTGTGAATGTGTCATAGTAACCATGTCCCTTCTAACACTCGCAGACACAATAACATCTGTACCACATCGAGCTGAATGGAACAATTGCATACAGGGAGGAGGGTAGGAACCTACAGTGGAGATCAAACCATCGAAGCATCGATCGAGTAACACATGATCTCTCCAGATATGGCATCAGAAGGGAAATATCATTCGGAGACACATAACGAGATCGAATCAGGATGTCCAGATCCTTCTGAGTGCATGTTCCTGAAGAGAAGTTCTCCTGATGTCTCCTGAATTCATCACCATTCTCAGCCACATGGAAACATCTGTAGAGGAGCATTCTCTGATTGTCGAGATAGATTATGGAGGTGTTGACTGAACAGATGAGACAAGATGGCAATGACAATGTTCACTTACATCGAATTGTATTCCTATAAGATGGAACGAGTTTGTAACTGTATTCAATAGTCACCTGAATAACATTCAATTGTTATCTAAAAATCCTTTCAACCTCCAGAGTAGAGTTGTCCAATAGTCGAACTGTTCCATTTCCTGGTCCAATGCACTCATTGTTCTCATCCAATTTCTTTGCCTTTTGTGCATAGTAAGTGAGGTGCATGAGAGAAGTACTGAAGGGAAAGACTCTTCCACTCATTCTTCCTTTCTCCTCAACTCATTCTCAGCTGCAGTCAACTGAATCACCGTACTCTGCATGAAGATCTTAGGATCTGCATTGACATCTGCTGCAAAGTACCACGAACCCTGAAGAATCAGCTATCGATTGAAGGGATACAGTATCACCTGGAGGATATCAACATTGACAGGAGTCCATCCAATTGGTTCTCCGCATTCTGCATGAGACTCCTCACTCTCATTGTGACATTCATCTGAGGAGAATCTTCAGGAGGAAGGAAGGAATTCATCATACGGAAAGTATTGAGGAAGATGAGTTCAGAAGGATCAATACAGAATGCATGGAGACTTGAATAGATCTCACGAAGAGTTGGCTGATCCATGTGGTCCTCATCTGACCAGACATATACTCTGAATGGGAAGAGAAGACTGTCTCTTTCCTCCTCTCTCCTTCACCTGTACACTTCACAACTTCCATCGTCCTCTTCCACATGGAGACATTCCACAGTTACAAACTCATCTCCATTCTGCCAGATCACATTTCCAGTCACTCAACAACTCTTCACTCGAGTAATAGAAGAAACTGACAGTCAATGACACCCGCACTTCCATTCACATGAGTGAACTGTGTACTGGCCACCACTCTCGATGTCCCTTCCACACTTTGAGTCAATTTTGTCTTGAAACACGTTCTCTGTCTGAATAAAGTAATATTCCACTGAACAATGCGCTCAGATGCACCTTATCCATTCACATTCAGCCTCTGTAGTGGATGAGTAGATGCAGGAGATATGGGCAACCTGGACTGGACTTCTTCTGGACAGACTCTTCAGGAAAATACCTGTTCATCATCCATAACTGGATCCATGTATGCAACAACAGTCAGAACTCGAGGTTCGTTCTGCATAGGAAATGTTTAGTTCTGAAATGAGAAAGAGAACAAACGAAGAATGTTCCAATGGGAACGAATTGTTTCCAATTCTCAACTCTGCACTCAACATCCACAAAAGTATTGTCCTCATCAATTTGTGCATGTTTCATCTTCTGATCCTCATCCACTACGTCATCTCCACAAGATGCTGAATGAGGATGACGTCATCCGTCTCACTCTCGGAAGGTTACTGTAAGTGGAGAGAGTCTTCAACTCCAACACATCCACACAAGCATTGTCCTCCATGTGTTTGGCTGATTGAAAGAGAGCCAATGTCTGAGGATGACGAGAATTCGAGAGAATCGATGTTAACTGCTCTCCTGGAGCACATCTGAAGGGGGAATTCAGCACCATCATGTAGAATGAACTTACTTCTTGTCCTCAGTTATCACTCTACACCCATACAGAACCATGTTCATTTCCTCGTTTTGCTCTCCAGAGAATGTGTGGAAGATTGGACGAATGAAGACTGTGGGGGAGTATAGGAGAACAGAATGTCTACTCACTCTGGAAACTGTTTCCCGTTGGATTTCTAACTTCCATTGAGAATGCATCGGAATCATTCAATTTCCTCCATCTTCCATGCACTGTTGGCATACACGAACCATTTCTGAAGGAAGATTATGAAGGAATTGAAGGAAGACAAGTACATGGAATGATATTCCTCCATGATGAGATCTCTTCCATCTGCTGTTAATCGAATCAATGAGGAATTGATTTCCTTCGGTAGATAATCAACGAGAGGACCTTTACGGGCAATGACAAACCATGAACCATTGTACTGAACGAATGAGTGATGGAAGGTTATACTCGAATAACTCACATGGTATGGTTCGAGGTTAAGAACAGAAGAGATATTGGAGACACAATTAGCATTGACAGATATACCTCCGAAAAGGAGAGAAAAGAGAAAGAGGAACATTTGTTATTCTATGAGAAGTGAGTCCAATCCCGTGAACATCACACAGTGCAGTCACTCAAATGATCGATTGCCCCCATCACTTCTTGTGAGACTCTGCTATTCAACACAACTCTGTCTATACTCTCTTTATCGTACTAATCAAAAATGAGATTATTAGTGAGATGACTCCGCAATGATTTTGGCCACGAGCTTCTTCTCGAACTGAAATCATTCACTGTCAATGGAGTAATGAGTCAAGATGTACCTCTCCGAACAGTTCCTCCTTGAGTGCTTTCAGTTCTGCCTCAGCAGAAGGACTGGCTGATTCAACAATTGAATGGACCTGAATGGCAGTCCCTTCCCTCCTCAATCCCCTCCTCTCCTTACCTGTCCAATGACTTGTCTTGCAGTCAGATCTCCATTTTCCACAATTGTCTTCACCTTAGCTGCCACTCCTTGTGCCTCAGGGGAAAGAACTGCGATACGAGCAGACAACTGAATGGGACAGATTCCTCTATTCTCATGAGGTGACCATACCTTTGCCTTCAATTCGTCCTTCTTCTTCAGCAGAAGAGCTTTGATTGCCTTTGCCTTTGCCTGCAGAATGTTCATTCATTCAGTACTCAATGTAAGTATACCTGTTGGTCAGCAGGGAGTCCAGCCACGAGATGTTCAATCTCTGCAATCTTCTGGTTCCTCGTCTTGTCCAGATCCTTGATGATGTTCTTCACCTGAACATTTCTTCATCAAAACAGCTCCACTTCTCAATAAGCAAGAAAGGAACGAACATTCGCCTTGAACGCAGGATCAAATCCTTCCAGAGATCCAGATAAAGAAGAGGTAAAGTCCTGAATGAGGAAACATCCTTTCTGAATAGACGAAGAATGGCCGACTCACCTCTCCGAGAGGTGCCGAGTATGAAGAAACAACGAGGAGAGCAACGAATGGAAGGAAATGAAGCATGATGAGGAAGGAGAACAGAAGGGATGATTGTACTCACATAGAGGCTATCTTATATACCCCCATGGACAGTAAAGCACAAGTGAAGTCACAGGCAAATTAGCCAAACGATGCATTGGAGGATGGGGTGAAGAGTGTTTCAAATGAGAGGAATTGTGTTGGTTGTGTGGTTGAAGAAAGGGAAAATCTCTGATTGAACTGTGATTGGAACACTATTCGACTGTTGTGACAAGGGAAAAGATCTATTCTTGCAATGTGATAGTTCAATGAATGACGTTTATGCCAGGGTTTCAAGAACGTTAAATTTGCCATCATTCTTCTCCGACGTGCTGTTGTCTACCTATGAGGGAATGGTATAACTGCGATCCGAAGAACAATAACGACAAATTTAGCGTTTTTAAACCCCCTAGTTTATGCATTGAATTGAGTGTTATGTGACCATTGACACTGCCAATCTTAAAGAAGCCGTCCGGGGAGATTGCGAGGCGCTTCCCCACGGGTATCAGTCTCTCCAATTCCCTCACTCTCTCGTAATCAGAGTAGATCACTCTAACGACGAGAGAGTGAGGGAA
>JACMIF010000908.1:0-29688 GCA_014805445.1 Diplogasteroides magnus
CCCGCCCCGGCGTGGTTTCTAAGAAAGCGAACTGTTCTCGTGAACGTGTTTTCTTGCTGTGCAGCACACGGCAATAGGGGTCGAAAATCGGCAATTTTGTCGTCATTCTTCTCCTCTGCGCGGTTGTCTGACCCCCAACAGACAACCGCGCTCCCGAGAAGACTGACGACAAATTTACCGATTTTTAGGCCCTAGATGACAACAACTGAATTTCCCCCGCCATCACCCTCAATTCTGCTCGAAATTGTCGCTAAATCTGAGCTCCGACGTCAGAAAGACACTCATTGTGCAGCTGAATAAGCTCATTCTCAACGTGATTTGCATATAGACAGCGAGGATTTGGCCAGGAGCCCCCGTCCGTTTTGAAAATATTCAGTTGGTGCTGTGAATTAGGTCTTCCAAATCGGTAGCAGCGTGCATTCATCTTTCGGCTGATTCACAAAGAGCAGTTGCATGCGATAGACTACAGCTCACTAGTGTGAAATATGCAAGCGCAAATGCAGTCTAGGCTGATTTTTTGAGAGGTTGAAATGACATTCTTTTCGCTTATGCATATGGCTTGTCGTATGTGTCCCACACCTGTGCCTATGAAATAGTCATTGAGATGATCGAATACTAAATACCTATCTACTTTATCTCGAGATTCGAGAGGCGGTCCATTTGGTCAGCCAGTCAGGTGCTGAAACAGCTATAATAATAAGTAGGAAGTAGAATCTGGACTTTCATAACGTCCTTTATACATATTCCACACAATACAATCGCTTATCGTGTATCTACCACCTGTGCTTCCGTTTGATTAGTTGTAGCAATGTTTCGGCCAGAGTTTCTAAATCGGAAGTAAAGTTCATTTCTCATTCGCCTGATAATACAGCTGTTGTCTATCGAACGTAGGGAACTGCTCCGGGGGATTAGATAAATTTGAAACGCATTTTACTACCGATACCGATTTAAACATAAAACTGAACGCACTCCTCAAAAATAGACTCTTTCCATGCAAAAATGATTGCAGACGTTTATTCTTATATTTCCTGCCAAAAGCGAACTACTCTAAGATTGCATAAAATTCGAAGGAAATTAATTTCTGCCGCGGAAATATAATATCCGCGATGTTATTTTGCACAATAATAGAAAATTGCCAGATATTTTCCATCCGGTAGTATTTTTCTCATCTACAAATGTTTCGCCTGTACTTTTAATGTCTTTTGAGACCGAATAATGCAACTGAAGTTGCTTCTCTATTTCGCTCACAATCAGTAACGATTAGGGTTTCTAAATCGGTAGTAAAAGGCATTTCTTATTCGTCTAACCTCACCGGAGCGGGTCTATGAGCGACAACCGCTCCGAGTGGTTTAGACGAATGAGAAGTGCACTTTACTACCGTTTGAGAAGCCCTAGTATCGACCACCGTTCTAATCTTGGCGCGTAGAAGTGAGGTGCGAAAGCTCACTATTTCCTCGAATTCAATGTTTTCGAGTTCGTTACAATTGCCCAAAACGTGCCCCGGTTCCAGTGGAGTATGCCCGGGGGAGATTGCTTACGCGCCGTTTTTACTCGGTATTGCAAATGTTCCCAGGGTGTGAATTGAAGTGTGGCCAGGTTATATGGATGGCCGTTTTACTAGGTACTTTGTGGGTTATGTTACACCGAGGGTCTATCTTCCAATCTAGTAGCCTTGAAACATAACCGATAGAGACCAAACTGCCAACTATGCTAGGTAATGTTCTTCAAGGCTTAAAGATTATAATATATATAGAGGCGTGCTACATGGGCATTTGTGCTATAATCGTGTAAACTGTGTCGACAAGTTGACACTATAACGGCGCAAATGTCCATTTCACCATAACTGCGCACTTATATCATTCACCCGCATTTGCTCCGATTCTGCTTATACATTTCATCATCATGTCTAATGTCCACAGAGTAAATATTTCATTCATTCTCAGGGTTTGTGAATTGAGTGTTCCATTGCTCCTCAAATGAGCGGCCAAGCAGTCCACCAATATAGGAAAAACGCTGCCAAAACCGCACTGAAGCTAGTATTGGTTCCTGGTTCCAGTCGTCACTTGGTGCAATTTTTTCTGTAGACCGGCTGGAACACCATCCCCTATGTCTACCCCAAAAACCTCTGAATAAATCACATTAGAGCATTTTTGCTCATCCGTTTTGCGCCAATTTAGTAAAATAAACTGAAAAATTCACGACAATCAGTGCATAGGTATTTATGTAAACTGCGAGAATTGTCATATAACGCCCCCCCCCCTGACGACACCCAATTAGGTTTTTTTTATTTACCAAATACGGCTGGTAATGTTCGTGAACTGATTGCTAATCAATTACTTTAGATATTTGAAAATGATGTTGACGTCTACTATAGATTTTCCTCGCATTTACGTTGATCTTGAAACATATTTGAAAAATGGCCATAGCCCCAAAAAAAGGGTCTTCCACAAATTTTCTAACTACCTACCTATTATAGGTATCTATGCATTTTCGTAGATAAGCCAGGAAAGTGCAGTTTTACCTGCCATCTCATCGTCTTTCCGATCGCCGCTATTTATTCTGGACGTATTTTGACAATGAAATAATATAGTTTAGTTGGTGTTCATAAATATCATCTCACTGATGTCATCCGAGTAATTTTAGGTGTTCCTACTTATTCCATGGCTATAAATATATCATGGCTATAAGCGTTCTACAGCCTTTATCTCTCATTCACCATCCTTGCGAGGTGGAGTGAAAAATGTCTACTACAAGTAGCTGTTTCACGAATCCAATAACTGTCAAGATATAACGATCAGTGAAACATAACTGATTTCGCGCTCAAAATGCCAACCTTAATCCCGACGCGAACGCAATATCCGACTGTAAGGAAGGAGCAATCGAACACAATTTCGCTGTTGCCCTGTCCTTCTCACACTCTCCCGGTTCGGAAATTCATTCATGTCTTGCTTCTCACGTTCTCATTTTCTCATATTTTCCCTGTCCAGAATAAGATGTCGTCAGCCCGAGCTTCTCCTTCGTTTTCATTGGAACTAGGTGCCTGAGGGGAACTTCCTCATAACCGACCATTTGTTTGTTCCGCATATGTTTCAATGCCACCATATATTAGACGAATCCTACCTGACCTAATCATAGCAACTTCCTAATTTCTAAATGTGGGGAAAAAACTGTAGTAAAAAAGGAGAAGCTCATGGTTTCGAATGTTGAAGTGCGTATTCACGTTGCCTGGGGACGGAATTAGCGACATAATGGGTGTGGCTGCAAGATAAGTAGAGTGTGAGGCCATTAGGAGGGAGCTGTGAGGGCGAAGTGGCATCATTATGGATGATGGCTAAATACACACAGAAAAATGCTGATTTTCATGCTATGTGCATATGAATCACTGCAAGCTGATGTGCCGAGTATCAGTTGTAGTAAAAATAAGCCATGCTGTATTTTTCTGTGTGTACGAGCGGTCAATCAATCGTCATCCTCTTCTTCTGAGCGGTTGTTTCTAGTCGAGAGCATGGTTAGTCATGGGACGTATTCCTCCTTCGTCTACTATCCTATTATTCTTCCGCAGCATAAAGCGCCCAAGTTTTGAAAGGCCGCCCATTAGGGGGCGTTGTTAGGATGCACCATCATCGTGATGCTCCAATGGAAAAAGTTCATTTTTCCGTCATCCTAACAGCATGAGACACCGCTTAGTCTAACCCTGCCCATGGTAAATTCGAGTTCATTAGTTACGTCTGCCTAGTATGTATCTCAACTGAATGAACATGACAAGAGCGTCCCACATGAGCTATTTAGCATTCAATAATTAGTTTTTCATTTATTGAAGAATGTGATGACCACCACGGCTAACAAGCGACGTCCAAACGACTAATAATCTCCCCATGTTGCATAACTAAAAATGATAACACTACCTATTCACGCTTGGTCAAACTGCCGGAATGTTACCGGCTAGACAGTAGGTCGTGCTTTCGGCATGTTTCTACTCTCTGAGGTGCGGTTATGTCTCAGATTTATAGACAACCGCACCTCATAGAGTAGCGACATGACGAATGCACTAAAAGACAATCATGCGATACTTTGCTAGACAGACATCGTGAGCTTTTCACAGGAATATGTTGATTGTTATTCCTGAAAAAAACAGTCACATGCGATCTCGCTGCCGGATAGATTTCTCCGCTCCCTCTTGCAAAACTGTGCTCTCGCACCGCTGTCTAACCGGCGATGGACCGATAATTTGATCGAGCGTGAGTACCTACCATTTTTTCAGATAAGCAACATGAGGATGTTATTAGCCATTTGAACGTCTCTTGCTAGTCATTCTCTGTCTAAAAGGGTGAAATTATTGAATGCTGAAGAGCTCATGTGGGTCCATCACGGCGTGTAACGGTCCAGCTGTGATATGTAATCTAAAAGCGGTTATTTCTATTTTCAACCAGTAATTCTCATTTGTTTTCTCGTTTTTGCAGACATTTGTCGTTGATGACGCTTGTCGTGTTCACTAGAGAGAATGGTTCTTTCCCTCCACAATCAAATCACCCTCCCCCTGAGTGGCCGCCTTTGTCTTCTTCTTCCTCGTGTCTTCTAGAGGATCATTCTCATCCTCAATGAAGTTTCTCCTCGTGATTGTTTCTCTTCCTGGTTCCGCATTGTGGACTTGTTAATGCTAGAAAGACTTTGCTGACTAGACCAGGTTTTAGCCATCAAATCGCTGAGTGGCCTCCTTTTTCTTCTGGATGATCATTCCCGCCCTCATTGAGGCGTCCACTCATCTGCGGACTGTTGCCTTAGCTTCCCGGTCCTAGATTTTGGCCTATGGTTTTTACGGTTTTACGGTTTGGTATTTTGAACTTTGGTCCTAACACATTCCAGCAAATGCCTAATAGTTCTAACGATGAAAGTCCTGAAATTATTCAACATTTTCTTGAAATTAATTTCCTTCTCCTGTTCTCTCCTCTCCCTGGTTGCGCATTAGGGCATTTCCGTCGCAATAATGAAACGTATCCAAGCGGCAGACTATTGCTCATCTCATTCTATAGTGGGCATGTCAATCTAGCCCAAAATGCATTTTCAGTTATGCAACACAGGGATGATATTAGTCCCAAACATATTCTCTTGTCAATTCACTACCATTCGGTTTTAATACAATTCCCAATCTTCAATAATGATCTCCAAATGAACACTATTTTGTTTCTCTAGCTAATACCTTCAGGCGACCTCGTGGAAATGAATTAGAGTACGAGAATTCACTTTTGTGTTTCACAAACGACTTTTCGGTCTCGTTGGCACTTATCTACTACTCATATTGTCTCGGGAGCATCATGTGGCGCTATTAAATAAACGTTGCGTTCTCTGAAGTGTTATTTTCCTCCAATTACAGCCTCCTCATTACTCGTCTGTCTCACCGTCATTCCTAGGGAATAGTCTTGACAGAATGAATCCCAAAGTTCACTATCACTCTGCACTCTCAATCGCTCGCTCGTCTCTGGCGCATAGACACGACCGCGCGATAGAGAGCATAGAGAAATAGAATGTAGATATCTACTTTGGGATTCATTAGGCCAACACTGCTAGGGACCTACTACTGGAACGCATTTGCATTTTCTCTGTCTGTGGTATACAGAACTTCAATCGGATAGCGAAGTACGCTCCTTTTATACTCACTGGCGAGCTGATCTCTCTCGCATCTGGCAGACAACTGCTCGCCTACGAGTTAGAGAAAAGAAACGCACTTCGCGATCCGATTGGAGTTCTCTACTGTGGTGTTGTGCGAATAGTTGTCTATCATTCGTCAGAGGCACCTTCTCGCCAATACGGTAAGATAGATAATGTGCAAGTTCGTTCCAAAAGTCGACCCCTAGTCATTCCACTCTCCTCATATTTCTTCTCGTCCTTTATGATAAAAAAAACCGCCCATAGAGTCTCAATAAGGATCGAATTTAGCAACGAATTTGCGTCTTTTGCTGTCTGACCGAATTGGCGAATAGTTGTTTCTATCAAATGATAGAAAAATCGCTCGTATAAAAGTGCAGACCGTCAAAATGCACTTCTCAATAGGCGGTCCCTTTCGGGCATTCCCTAATCTCATCGGAACTTCTGTCTGCGCGCTTTAGAGTCGACTATTCAGGACAGAGGAATGAGGGGAGAGTGCCCTTACAATTAGGTTCATCCATGCATTCTTCGAACTTTCGTTGATGCAGACATGCAGCTTTTTCGACTTACATTTAAATTAGGAAGAACCTGCTAATGGGCATGAAAGAGTGTGTACTTGCAAGATATCACAGCGAGTACAGAGTGCGAGAACGCTTACCCATAGTCATAGGCTCGATTCGGTTGTTTCTGCGCGTAACGAGATCTCTCCATTTTCTTGAATCGTTAGTAGGGTTGGCTGGTTGCATCCTAACGTGAATTCTCATCGATGGGTTTTTTTCACTCAGGATGACGAGACTATCACAAGTTCTCGCAATCCGAGCTACAAACCGCTTTCTTGAAACTTGCATAAATGCTAGGATCCCTAAATCGGCAGTCTCTAGGCACGTTCGATAGACAACCGCTGCAAGAGGATTAAACAAATGCGAAATGCACTTTACAACCAATTTGGAAAACCTTACCATCGAACACTGTAGAGTGAATCGTATGCTTGCTTTCCTTAACTAGTCATCATCCATACATAATGAACAATGAATGCTGAGAGACGCGAACTGTTTTTAAATATACTGTGCGTGAAACCTATTTTAAAATCGTCTGTCATCTCTCGCCTCTCTTCAACCCCAATTGCCTCTCGCTACATTTTAATGCTTTCTTCTTCGGGATTTTCCGTGCGAGATGCTACGTTTGAACCTTATGAATGTCTTGATTACGGTAATTCGTCTGGACCTCTTGCATTACTCTGCGCTTGGAGTATGAAACTGTGGAGCTAAAAGCAGCGAGGAAGCGGTCGAAGTTGAAGCAATGCAGGTTTGTGATACTCAAGCAAGTAGAAATCTACGCAGGCAACCAATATCATTTCGAATATATTCGCAGTAGTCGTCTCTCCATCAAAAATTTATTTTGGAGCCAAAACGTGAAATTATTCTGACAAAAGTTGTGGAATGTAATTGGCATCCTTGTGTGATCATAATCGTAAAAGATTGCTGATTTTTTCGTGTTATCAAATACGCTTCATCTTGGGTACCTAGGTTATGTATTTGAAAAGATAGCAGTTGCTAGAAGATTGACTTGAGAAAATAATATGTTCATTACTTCCTCCGTTCGCCTTCATTGCGGTCGCTCGTGGAGGGGGTAGGCTGTAGGCAGTAGCGTTGGCAGTTTGCGTAGTAGATCGGTTATGTTTCACCAATCCGCTGCTTCAACTACTATTGCATTTGTGAAACATAGCCATTCTCGCACTCAAACTGCCAACCCGAGCAGGCAGGTCTGCCCCATCGGAGTCAGATTTGGGCAAGAGGAAGGGACAAATTCATGATTTTGAACTGTTTCCGGAAACCTGCAACTCAGCAATCTGAGGAATACTTTTAGTCTAAATGCAGGTGGTGAAACGTATGTGATATGCGAATTGCGCGTGATATCTAGTCGACCACAATAGGCCATCTATAAATTTTATGCGACGAATAAGTATGTAGAGTATTTTGCATGAAACATTGAGGAATAACAATCACTAACTCATTTTCAAGCCTAGATTGTACCTATAATACTTTTACAGTCCGAAACGGTATTCAGAGTTGTGCATAAGGGCATTGGCGTTCAAAGAGAAAGATGAGTCACAGAGAATACCAGAACAATGTCTCAACGGTTACTACTATGACAAATGATGACCGAACATTAGGGATAGACTTCAGAGCAAATTGCACTTTTTCGTTATGTGATCTTGTCCTTACGATCATTCTTATCCACAGCTGCTCGAGAAGACTGAAAAAATTTTTCTTCAAAATATCTAGTACCAAAAGTCATTGCCTACTAGCAATCACTGAACACTCACTGATGCCTAGGGCGTTTCACCTGACCCTATATCCGGAAATTTGCAATTTCCGTGAAACGTAACTAATCTTGCATACAAACTGCCAACCCTAATGCCTACTGAACAGTCATTGTTATGTTGCGGACGTGATACCTTGATCAAATAAGCGTGTTATCATAAGCGAAAGATGCGTCAGCATTTTGAGAAATCTAAATTCATAACATCCTCTTTTAGAACGAAAACGCAACTTTGTGTCGCTGCGCTTTGGTGACTTTGATATTTCATTTGGCTCACAATCAGTAGTTATCTAGTGGACACGCGGTGTGCCGATCAGGAAGACCCCTCCTTCTTGAGTAGCGACTATGGGTTCTAAATCGGTAAATTTGTCGTCATTCTTCTCCTGAGGCGCTGTTGTCTATCACTGAGCAATACAACCGCGTTCCGGAGAGGAATGACGAAACATTTACCGATTTTGAGCCCCTAATATTATTGTTGCAGATGACGACGATGTACGCCTCGTCATGCCTCATCCTCGGAGTGTGCTCACTTATTCTGAATCTCTTCGTCATCGTGGCGTTGTTCAGGAACAGAAGGTCATAAACTAATACTTTTTAATCAGTTTTTATAAGGATACTGAACAGTAGAGTTTCTAAAACTGTAGTAGATACAGTGCATTCTTCAATGGTCTGAATCTAGTGTTTGTCCATCACATGTGTGAGTCAGTCGCTCGCGAGTGATATCGTCTCCCTAAAACAAATGCGAATACAAAAATGTTTTCAAGGACTATTTCTGAAATATGTTTCTGAAGTAAAGTTGTTCAGGCGGATGCTGAAAAACGTCTTTTACGTGATCGTTTTCAACTGTGCCGTGCTGGACTTACTACGGTAGGATCGTTCGAGTTGAAATACCGTAATCTGCTATTCCTCTCCACTGCACAGAGCCTTGAGTGGCGAAAACAAGATGCATGGGCTTTTACGCCATTACAGTTAACTGGACATTTGCGTGATCATTGCAGCAATCTTCTGTTCATACCATCATTATGGCGCAAATGTCCATGGCGCTGGTGTCTTTCATGCTACATTATGGGTTATGTTTCACAGAGGATATATCTTCAAATTTATAGAATTTATAGTATCATCCTTGAAAGATAACCCATAAAGCAGTCGAATTGTCATCCCTATCATTCACCCACGAGTCCTTCCCAGGGGCGTTTGTCTCACGCTCTCAACTGGCCTCTACATATTCTGGACGCCTCCGCCCGCGTATCTACTCACGTATTTCAAGGTATGCACAGACTTCCTAAATGGAATTCGCGGAACGAACGTGAAACACAAGGCAGCCGGGTTCACTGATACTAGGCAGAATTCTGAGGAATGCGGAGTGCAACATGACCAGTTCAGCATGCAAATTTGGCCTGCACTGGGACTGTAGCACTGTTGCTGTGTATACTATGGGTCGCATTTCGTAAATATAGTGCAACTTTGCCGTCTCTACTCATCCGTGACTCATTCGCTCTCGTTCATCATAGACAACCTGTCGGAATGAGTGAAGAAACAGCTATGGTGCACTTTATTTACGCAAATACGATCCCTAGTGTAGACAGCTGTGAGAGAATATAGTCCAGCAAGAAAGATTAGAGAAATTTGACCGGCAGCCTGAGCGTATGTGCTTAGTGCCAGCAATAACGAATATCGAAACTTTTCTTTTCTTTGCGATTGGTGTGTCAACACGATTGAGTATCGTTCTTCTTGATGCCTATATAGATGTGTTGAAACATACTTTGGCATCATGTAAAATATTCTCTAGAGGAAATTCACCGAATGCATTATTGGCTTTTGATACCATACCAAGAAATGTATATACACTGATACGGAAACATAAAAGTTGACGTAAAGCCATGCATTTTCGCATGAATTCATGCGACGCTATATTTTCGAGTATCAACCATTCAAGCATTCACTGTGTTTTGTCATTCTGCAAAAACACAGCGATAATGAGATCAACATCCTCTTTCCAGAATAGCTGCTCTAGTCTCGTTAGTAGAAACCGCTCAGGACAGGAAATGATGATAATCTCATAGGCTAGAGAGTAAAGGGAAATTAGAGGCACAGAAAGAAAGACGTTTTCCGGGTTTGTAGCCCGTGGCAATCCTCAAAGTCATAGGATTTCGAAAAGGAAGCAAATATTGCAAGAACGGGATGAATTGAACCTGGGATTAAAAACCAATGAGCCAATGAACTAACCACTACACCACGGGAGTTCAGGTGACGGCGTTCTCCAAGTGGATCCTGCGGCAGTGTAATCTGATCACGATGCTCAATCTGCTGGTGTTTACTTCGAATGAATTCGTAGTTATACGATACCCACTGCACTACAGAAGATACTGCAGAAGGAGAGTGATTCTGGCGATACTGCTGGGATGGTGAGATTTTTATAAAACATATTTCAACTTTTTAAAAGTCTTTATTTCGGGGTCAGTGGGTTATCCATGGGGGATGTGGTCCTGCCGCCGGTGGGCTACTAGGCCAGTCGAGTAGGAGTTACACACTGGCTTTCCGAGCGTTTTCTCCAGGGGGCACTTGATTCGCGGGCACCGCTACCAATTGCCCACCCACGAGAAGATGGCGCCTTGGTTGGGCAGGTGCGGGATTCGAACCCGGGCTTGTCGGAATGATGTGTGGCACCCTAGACCACTGAGCCAAATACATCTGATTGGATTATTTATTGATTCTGTATTTCAAAACTTATGAAGTTCATATCGCATTACGGCGCAATATTTAACTAAAGTTTAATTTTGCTGCGAATTTCCGCTAATAATGTTGGGAAAGACCCGATTTCCAAGGCTCGTTCTTTTTCTAGAATTAATTCGGTTTTCTACAATTACTTGTCACAGATTAGAGACAACGAGAGCGTTGAGGCCTCTAGTGACCATTAACTTTACTGTTATTTATTTAATCTTAATGTTAGTACAAGCTGTCGCAGTAGCGAATTGGAATGATCTATACGAAATATAATAACGCAGCGAAACTTACCCAAATGTTGTTTATTTACAAGCAGTAGAGAGCAGCTGTTCGAAATTTTTTGGTGGCTCTCTGTAGTGGAACCAAAAATCAGTATTTATGCAGTCGTGCGCAACACTTTCTGCTCAGGAGGAACTCTGGTGAGACGACAGAGATTGCATTTCAGCTGGGTGGTCAGCGTGCTCTTCAGTGTTCTTGTGATGCTGTCATCGTCGAGGAAATCAGACGATGGAGAGAGACAGGATGGAGGTGAGAAAAAGGGATCAAAGACAAGGGTGTCATGGGCATTTGCGTCATAGTGATGAATTCGACAGATGCGGCATCAGTTCAATGCATAAATGTCTGTTTCACCATTATGGTACAAGCATCCATGGCGTTCCTGTCTTTCACCCAGGATAAAGATATGCCTATTAATGCGCCGAAAATGATGTCTTCATTTGACTGTTGATGATAATGAATAACCTTATAGCCGACAAACATAGATATTTATCTTTATTTCCTGGTTGAACCTGAGACAACTGCATTTCATATTAATTTGTCGCTACATACAGCTTGTGAAGCATATTCGGTTGTCTCAATAATGCAAGTTTTGGATTGGGCTGATTGGTTGCGTTGATTGCAAGCATGGCTGAGTATCATTTCTTGTAGCAGAGGGCGGCGAGGGCATGATCATCCTCTTCATACTGTGCTACCTCTGCCTGTCCGTTGTGCTGGTAAGCGATTTAGCTGCGTAGATAACTGAGTACTATTCAACGTTTCCCTGCGTAGATTAATCCTTGACTGAGTATCATTCCAGGTGTGCTATGGCTTCATACTACGCACCATAAGACGGTTCCACAAGCAAGAAGAGAAGGGAGAGTTCACGTCGTTAGAGAGTCACAAAATCAATAACAGGTACGGTAGTCAATTGGGTAGTCGTATTGGGTCAGTTTTTAAAACGACTGTTCCAGAACAACAACACGGAAAGAGTGTGCGGGATGCACTGAGCGGAGGGAGAGGGGACAGAGCAAGTGAGTTGATGGCAGTTTACAGTTGTAGGGATGACAGTTTGACTACTTTATCGGTTATGTTTCACCGAGGATATACATTCAAATATATGGTAGCATTGAAACATAACCCATAAAGTAACCAAAATGCCGACTATAATGGAAAGATTCTGTCGGTATTAGGTAATGAAGGCAGAAAGAATGGCAAAGTGTATTCCATCTGGGGTTGACAGTTTACATGCGAGATTGGTTATGTTTCACGGATGCTATTACTTTCCAGGTATAAGATCAGATGAAACATGACTTTGTTCGCATACAAACTGCCAATTCTAATTCCTTCTCTCTGCGCCCTCACTCACCCGGCCGTCACTAGTGCTTTGGAACGGCCGCGCAGTAGAGAGAACAGACAGATGGAGTGAGCTTTACCATTCTTGCTGCCTTCACTAGTATTAGGGATTGCTAAGTAAATCAGTTCGTCTAATACACTCCATTGCTTGTCGAACGTTAAGGCAACCACTTTTAAACAGACGAACGAAAAATGCTCTTTACAACTAATTTGTAAACCGTGAGCTGAATGAACACAAAGACAATTGTGAATTGAAAGAGTGCATGTCGCTAGATATCGCCCGACGTAGGGCTTGCTGTATATACGTGGCATAGGAATTCATCCAAATTTTTGTGTCAGACAAAGAAGAAACGAAATTATTTGATAAGAACTTTATCAATATTAATGATGAGAGAGGATCAAAACATGGTCTCGTGGGAGAAAGCTTCGAGGATTAACACATCCATTCTGCTCCTTCAGCAGCCTCATCTAGCTCACAGTGCATTCCTCACTCTGAAAAAGATACGAGTTGTCCAAGACCGCAACGCAACCGCTTCACATGACGGCCATTTCGTCGTACTCACATCTCCCATCGACTCATTCTCGGGCACGCTCTTGCTCTTCGTTTCCTTCCTTGCGGGCGTGGCCTTTTTCTGCAACGAGGATGCTGATTCGACCGCGACGCAATGGAACACGCGTTGCGGTTCAACCTCTTCCGAAGATCCCAGAGTCTTGGTCTTTGTGTCCGACATGTCTTTCTTCGACTCCTCCTCAACCTTCGTCGTCTTCTCCAGAACCTGCAAACCGCAACGCGTCAGGGGATGCGTCGCGGTCTTCGCGCACCTTTCCTATGTCCTTGATATCGTCCATGGGGCCCATGCTTCCTTCGGCACCTGCAAAGTGGCACGTCGCGGTCGAGTGACGCGTTGCGGTCTCGCCGGTCATCTTCTGATCCGAGTCCTGAGCCTTCTTCGCCGCGGCCTTCCTCTTATTGTTCTTCGCATGCGATTGCAGCTTCTGTTGTCCGCGAGCCAATCTGTCGGCTCAAAATTGGGATTTTAATCCGAGTTTGGAGGAGAGAGCCATTCCTTCCTGTCCCAGTTTCCCCAACCCAATTCTCTATCATGTCATCTATCATTCACGCCCAAAATTGTCTAATTATTTTTGTAATATCAACTTGCAGATGAAGCGGCTTTCGCCAGGAACGAAGAGCGGACACCGTCCCTCGTTCGTGATTTGCTCTGAAAAAGATGTTGCCCCTACTGCGTGCTGCCCCGTTGCCGTGCTACCCAAATCGCGTGACAGCACGCGAAGAAGGCAATCAACTCACGCGTGCTCGGCTCGATTCAGTAGCTAGTGCGTAGGCGGGGGGATAGCATCGCCTCCTAATAAGAGAAATGTGGATAAAAGGAAAATCAGTTTTATGGGAACGTCGGAGATTAGGATTATCTAGTGTGGGTGAATCGATTGATTACTGGGGGTGAATATCGATTGATTACTGTGGTTGAATGGATTACTGTAGGTGAATGACCACTGACCATCTTTTCTCGCCGTCCTCCTCGATCGAGATGGAGGGGTGTCATGGCGAAGACGTCCTCCGACGGCCCTACCCTTCCTTGCTGATTGGAAGTGTGTTACAGACTAGTCTATGATCATTATTGCACTCATCCGAAGGAATATGGCACTCAAATACGATCAAATCACTGTAACAAACATTCTCGAGGGCCTTCCATTTCGTGCGTCGATTTCGATGAAGGAAATCAGGAGAATGACAAGTTGATACGTGTGGACTTGTGGTTAAAAATCAAACACGTCCAAAGGTCAATTGCTTCAGTCAGTCAAATCTCCCGATTTAGAATACATTCATTTTCGGATTGGGGTCACAATGCCAAATGTTTGGTGATGAATTGACAAATGACAAGTGACATTCAGACGCTGTAACTCGCACAGGAAGTGGAGAACGCATCTGATGAGCAGACACAAGTACCTGATCGTCATCGGTACCGTACTCCTGGTGGACATACTCTTCCTCATACCGTACTCTGGAATACAGGTGGGTTACGGTGGCTTGAGTTACTGTAAGGATTAAGTAAGACTGCTTCTTATTCTGTAATGTTGTGAAAGAAAGCTATCGTGGTGAAACGGCAGATGTGAAACACCTCAAAAGCCGAAACACTTTTCTTTCTCATTATGGTTACTGCCAATCGATAATGTCTGAGGATTACTGTAGATTATCAACTTCCTCCAACTGCGCCAAGTGCTCAAGTTCACGTTCTTCACACGGACGATACAGTGGATGATGAATGTGGGTGTTTGATACTCAGATATAAGAGGGAAGAAGGTACCTATCGTGGGAATCACTAACACTAAGTATTTATGTTACTAGTGAAACATACATCATGACAACCAGAACATTGCCCCACAGTCAAAGTAGATTTCCCCTATCATTGGGTGCATTTGTCATTCTCTTATCTCTGAATGATATATAGTTGTCTCTGCGCTCAAAGCGACCAATGACAAATGCACTATACATATGATTAGGGTACCTACATAGTATGTAGTACATACTTGTGAAAAAAAGTTACAAATGCTTTTCCATGATGTCCTTGACAATATTATTTTTTAATGCAACAAATCCTTTAGATTCTCATCGGCGTGCATTCTGTCTGTCAGCCACTGTGCTATTTCCGAATGACGGAGTTCCGTCGAATAGCATGCTGCCATGGCAGAACTCCGTGGAATAAGAGCAAGAGCTTCTCCAACCATAAGAGCTACGGTAAGAGAAAGACTGACTCGTTTAGCGCGAAAATGCAAAAAGAAATCGATAACGTACCCTTGAGATTTTCGTTCTGAGAGCCAGAGCATTTCAGTCAATACTCGATCGCAAATGCGGGACGACGAGGACGGGATGGAGCTGCTGCACGAGTCGCCACGCGCCAGACAAGTACAGTAATCTCGGGGAATTGACGTTGAGCGCGGGAATTCGAACGTATCTACTTTCATTATCGACCAGAATCCTTGATCTTGAAAACTTAAAGTCAAGTGGCGGTTCAGCTCCTCTAGCGACTGATTTCTAGGGGTTCTAACTCGATAATTTTGTCGTCATTCTTCTCCGGAGCGCGGTTGTCTCACCCTCTGTCAGACAACCGCGTTGGGGAGAATAATGACGACAAATTCACCGTTTATGACTCCCTACTGATTTCCTCACATTTTGATTCATTTCGTAAATTGGGTAGAAACTGTCAATCCGAATTAGGGTTATCAGTTTGTGTGCGAACTTAGTTATGTTTCACCTGGTTCTATAATATATCTGGAAAGTTGTACCAAACGTGAAACATAACAAATCTCGCATAATATCTAACAGCAAACCCTACTCAAAATACTTCTGGCTCTGGTCATGAAAAGGCGGTGGGCCAGGAATGGGGTAGTTCGAGCAAAACAAGGAAAATAAGAACAAAGTTAAATTGCAGCAGCCACTCCTGGAGCATGCTCGTCTACTTATGGCACCTATCAACCCGCAATGGGGAAGCAATGTGGTCCGGTTCAGGGCTTACGGACACCAACTGTCCAAGGTGATTGGAACCTGCGCCGGTTACATTTCAACAATGGTCCGCGCTATTTCACATCACTAAAGCAGATCGTATAGTGGGATACAGAAAATGCTGATCCCATAAACCTATTCTCTTGTGATGATGTCTGGTAGGGTAGGATGGGATCTGAGCCCTAACCCGATCGTTGATGGTCCTGCTCTGACTGGAAATATGCGCTAAGATGATGAAATGGACGCTAAACAGCGAGAATCCTTTGAATGTTGGGCTGTACACTAGGGTGTCGCTAATGGTGATTTTAATGCAATTGTCATTCGTCTAATCTCCGCGAAGCTGTTGTCTATCACATGACATAAAAAAGCACTCAGCGGAGATTAGACGAATGGCAATTGCACTAAAATCACCATTAGCGACACCCTACTGTACACCCAGCCAAAAATGAAGGTATCTTTATTTTCATCAACGACTGAATGTGGTCTAGAAATGATTACAAATGAGCATGGTGAAACGTATTCGTAGGCGAGACGCAACAAATAAATTCAAATTCAAATGAAGAAAATTCAAATGAGTTTGGAACTAACCAGTCGAAGGGAAATATGTTTCATGTCGGGCATTATCTAGCTTCATCTTATCACATTACGATCTGTGTTCTTAATGTTGCAGTGCTAAATTTTGGACGTATCTAGATACTAGTGTGGGCGGTCCATGCGATTTTACCTCCCCATTCTCCTCCGTGCCGTTGTCTATGCGTTTGAGAGACGACCGTTCGGAAGAGAATGGGAAGGTAATAATTGCATGGACCGCCCATACCAGTAGATACCCTAAGAATTCACGCCAGATTCTACCACCAAATTCCACTCTTTCCGTTGCTAGAGACTCTGAGAGACAGGAATATATAAAAAATGAATTTGTTGAGGTGGAGCTGAACGGGAAGGATAAAGACTCGAAGCCACCCTTGAAGAGGAGTAGAAGCGAGGCTGTATTTCCCCCTATACCCACATCCAATGACACTTCGACCATGAAGACGACAAATGAATGCCCTTGATTCTTCTCGTGTTCTTGATTTGGACATTTGCGCCATAATGGTGAAATGGACAGATGCGCCATCATAATCCATGTTCTCACAGCGGAAGTGTCCATTTTATGATTATGGCGCAAATTTGCACGATCCGTTCATGTATGATTCCAAGACGATTGTCCCCTTTTTTCCGTTCCATCACTAACGACTTTGGCCTAATGTCGGTTAAAGGGAGAGATCGCATTAAAAAGGAAGCCATGAACGGAATGTTCCTATTGTTTCGAAACATGTGTAAATTCACTGAACAGTTATTTCACTCGATCCCTTTCTACACTTTCCTTTTGTGCATTTCGCCATCTCCATTGCTTTCCGTTGTGCAATTCCAGTATTTTTCGCCAAATTCGTGGGGAAGATTCATTTTTCTTTCACTTCAGCTTGATGATTAAGTATGATTAGGAGTGTTCTTGCAGAATTTTGAGATGTCTGACATATCAAAACTGATCCGATTCAATTTCCGCTCCGTGAATACGAAGTATTTCTTGCTAAATCTCATTCATGCATAAATATTTTACCCTTTATCTCGTTCATTCTGCTTTTTTAAATCGAAAAAAGCGTTTTATTTAAATCGAAGATAAACGCAAATAGCAGCTTTAGAATTTTTCATAAATGTGTAAAAAAAAATATGTCCGAGATTCTGCTCTTCCGAACTACAGTAAGCCGATCCAAAATTCGAATTCGCGCGAAAATTACATTCGCTGCGTATAGCTTTGCCTGAGTATCTGCGGGTTTACAGAGGCTGGTGAATTTCCTTTTTCCTCCGCTTTTAGTGATTTTGCGCGGGGTTTTGTTGAATCTGTGGGGGTTATTTCGTTTTTAAAGTTATTTCCAGGTGCGCGACAATTATTTAGTCCCCGTTTTAAACTCAAGACGCATTTATTCAGGTATACCGAATTCTGCAAACATGCAGCTCTTCGTCAACGCCCTCGACGGCGCGCTCACCCGCATTGAGGTCGCTCCTGAGACCACCGTCGGCCAGATCAAGGTTATTAATAATTTTTTTACAATATCTGTTTCGATAAATATGGGAATGAAAACATATTTTCGTTAGGTCTTTTTTTTAAATATATTGTTACTTTCAAGGTGTTTTATTTTCAATTGATGGCTCTTTTTAAAAGAAAGAATATGAATAACGACTAAATTTAACGATTCAGGCCCAGCTCGGAGCTGAGGAGTACGTCCTCTCTTATGGCTCGGCCATCCTCGATGACAACGAGGCTATCCTCTCTGCCTTCATCACTGAGGGTGCTTCCCTCGGACTGAACGCCCGCCTTCTCGGAGGTATGTTCAGCATTGTGCAAATCATTTCCAAAAAAATTACAGATTTGTAGATGCATTTCATCATCATTTATAAAAATGACGAAATTCATCTATAAGATATTCCTAGTATCGTTGAAGAATCATCCGTTTAGGTAAGGTGCACGGTTCTCTGGCTCGTGCCGGAAAGGTCCGTGCCCAGACCCCCAAGGTTGATAAGCAGGAGAAGAAGAAGAAGAAGACCGGTGAGCGTACTTTCTATGTCTATAGGCGATTCTAAAGATTATGGATAATAGATTTGTTTTTTTGTCATCTATTCACGCCTTTATCGCTCGTGGGCATTCCTGAAACTTCTCGGTTGAAAAGTCTAGTTTCTCTTGGCAACAACAGACAACCACCGAAAAATAATTTCGCAATGTCAGTGGTGTTGTTTTGATATAACAACTGTGGATCAAATTGTGCTTTCAGGCCGTGCCCACCGTCGCATCCAGTACAACAGGCGATTCGTGAACGTTGCCGTGTCCGGACCCGGCCGCAAGCGTGGACCCAACTCCAACACCCCCTAAACTGGCCACTATGAGAGGAGTCTAACCTCTTCATGAAAATGATAAATTGTTTTTGTTGTCTGTTATCATTGTGTCCATTGCAAACACACTATATTGGTTGCAGGAAACCACAAAAATATTTGTTGATAATATCTTTATTTTCATAAAGTACTATGTGGGCAATGCAATCGGCTACCAAACTCGTGCAACTCTTTCCCATTGCGCCTTATTAACATTTGAAGAGAATGGACCGACGACTTCAAGGGCTTCAATATTTCCAGTGTTGAACAATGAGTGTAGTAAGGCGGATAGGGGATTGATCTTCAGAAATCGTTCAGGAAGGGGCTCTGCTCTGTTTCTGAAACGAATTGCGAGTGAATGGTTACGATAGACTACCAACCTCGATAGCCTAAGGAACGCGGGATTTATGATAGACGCCGGGAAGCAGGATACTGTAGAACACAGTAGGATCAGGCAGAAGAGTGCTCCGATCAGTGAAGTGGATACCATAGTCTATTGGGGGAAAGCACGATGATTGAGCAGATGACTGGGAAGACTGAAGGAGGCGGAACTGCCGTCCGACTCCGTCAGTGTCTCTTTATACATACATCGTTGTCGTTGATGAAGTGAAGCTCCGCCCCCTGTCTTTGGGGTGCCATTTGAGTAGGGGATACTAATAACGCAAGCGGCCTAAGACCCACATAGATGCACATGCGGGCGTACGCGGCTCATCACTAATTGCCATCCTCAAGAGTAATTCAAGCGGGTCTCGGGTCGTCTTCGCACTCCCCAAAAGTGGCTGTCCCTGGTTCATTAGTGATGGGCAATTGGGAAAAACATGACGATGCGCACTTGAATTCCTGCATCTCCGTTTCGCTGACGGCATCGTGGTTCATATTTAAGTGATCAACCACGCATTGAGGACAACCCTTAACGAGCCCCATGTGTACTAGAATTAAGTTATTTTTATTCCAGGATGTCCGAGGATCTGCTGCACAAGTTCATCTCGGAAATCGAGCAAGGTACTTTATTCTTCTTCTTCTATGCGCTTGAGCTGAATGACCGTCTTGTCTCGTGGAACAACGACATGTTTCGTTAGCCTCTAAAATTAATGGTCAGGGGGTTGGCAAAGCATTGTGGAATTTCCAATCTCCTCAATCTCTTTCGAACGGTCGTCTGTAGAAACGGCTGCTCCGACGAGATTGGGAAGATTAGAAATTCCATTCTCCGTTCCCTAGCCGCGGGTGAGGGTGTCTCGAGAGCAAGGTGCCGCGCACAGCTCATTATTATTATTGTTCGGCACGTTCCCGCTGCACTATGTATGAGTATTAATAAAATGTTGAGGTGGGGGTGGATTAGTCCGGATATGGCGATTCTGTGAATGACTGACTGGATTTAGCAAGGAGGTACTTTATTGTTAGATAAATATGAAGTGGGATAACAAAATTGTAGTTTTCGCGTGGTACGTTGTGATGTTTTCAAATTGAAGTTAGCATGTGACGGCACTTTGAACAAGTACTCTGTGAGAAAAATGTGTTTACGTAGTTTTGGTGTTCGCTTGGGAACCGACATGTTAATTTTGACGCAATTTGGGTTATAGAGGGGAGGGGGAGTGCTTCCTGATTTAGAGCTATTTGGAAGTTTGTTGGGTTTCATCTCTGTGGGACTTCCTCCTTGTATTCCCCCACACTCACGTGAGTTTCCGCAATCATGAGAGAGGAACGCCAAAGAAAGGGACATATTTTCTTCGTGAACCTTCTTCGGAACATCATGCTTCTTTTGATGTTTATTTTTGGGTCTCACTGAATGTCGAACATGTGAGATTGACGACAGCTACTACGTAAAAGGTGGTGGGATTTGGAACAAGAATGTCTGTTAAAATGCGTGGCATTGAGTCTGGGAATGCGCCGCTGATTTTGTTGTGATAGATTGTGTATAAAAATATGATCTATGTGCTATATTATGTTGTTATGAGGAAAAACGCTGGTCTCCAATCTTTGGTGACGGTTCATTAGCCTGACGCGGGGGATTTTTACAGAAAGATTACTCTAGTCATGTTGTCGAGGAGTATTTTTGATATGACCTGAGTCAGGGTGCGAAAACACCAGGGAGATTTTTCTAGTTGGTATCTAGGTTGGGCATTTATCGGGCGCATTTTTAGTTCGATTGAATGAATAGGGGGGTCTTGCAGCGTTAATCTGTATGATTACCGTAACCTCATTACAGAGGAGGACATCGGGCAGGCGCGTGTGAAGGCGAAGAAGGCGCGCAAGGATGCGAAGAGGGGACAGAGTGCGCTGGCCAGGGAAGAGGCCAAGATACAATTGAAGGTGGGAGAACACTACTTTTTTTAAACCATCACTTTTTTATGGGGAGTATGAAACATGTACAAACGACATTTGTACAACTCGTAAAAACGTATTATATAAAAATTGTGCATTTCTCGCAAAATGCACTAGCTGTGCAAATGTCGTTTGCGCATATGTCACACTCCCTTTTTGTGTTGTGAATGTTGTTGTATGCGGATTGGTGATACCTTGAAATTGTCATTTGCGACCATGTAGTATCTTAGGAACTGACATTTTGAAGTCTTTCTATGTGTATGGCACATTCACACAAACACTTCCCAAATGTCGCGTAACAAAATGACGATTTCCAAGTGTCCCTTGCCTATTAATGTCATCAACAATAGATTGAAGCTACTAGATGTTTACGAGTAGGGAACGGAAAGCAAAAAGAAATGCACTTTTCTACGGTCTATTTCCTCCGAGCGGTTTTCCATCACATGAGAGAGTCAACAGCTCCGAGGGAATTAGACGACAGAAAAAATGCGCTTATGCTTGCTGGCCGAATCCTAATTGTGAATCAGTGAATTGTTTCGGAATGGTGACACCTTGAAATCCTCAGAAAAAAAAATGAAATTTGATCCTCAGGCGGCCGCTCGTGGAGCGACGAGGCTGCCCGCAGACGAGGCCTACCTGGCGCAGGGACATCTGGAGACGGGACATGTGAAGGTGAAATCGGGGCTTGATTACGGTATACTGTGTACCGTACACCAGGGGGTCCGAATCCTAAAGTTGCGACAGAGTAGTCATTGCTTTAAATGCTATAATTGTTGTTGTTGTGTATGGGTATAGCACAACTTGTTATTTGCGAATGCTCACATGGATATGTGTATTTGTTCGTTCTCGTGGTATTCATGGTAGTGAAAGGTGGAAATACGTGTTGATGTAAACAGGTGGTCTTTTGTAGCACGCTCTCCATATATGCAGTTAATTTTTTTGCCAGCTAACGACCGTCGAGCAGAAAATATATACTAGCTCACTGCTACTAGAAGTAAAGAGTACTGTATGCTCTCCAATGGCGTTCGTTATCAACGGGTGAGAGACACGAGCGCCATGGACAGTTGCGCTATTTCTCATGACACATCTGTGCATTTCGCCGTTATGGCGCAAACGTCCAGGTCGCTCGTGTCCTTCAACCGTATTAACGATCTCGGCGACAAAACAATAAATGCACAACTAATGAATTTTTTCCGAAATATACCCACACCCTTTTTCAGGGCGTTTCACTCATCGAGGAGGCGCGGCAGTATAAGGCCGTCGATTACACTGAACGGAACAAGAAGTACATCAAGTACACGGAGAAGCTGCGATTGGATGAGGCTAAGGTGGGCTGACCTATGATTTACCAGGTGTATCCCCGCAAAATTTGTCAACTTTGGGGTTCACGATCCCGGAAAATTGGCATATTTGGGTGTGGGACCCCAAACTGAAATTCTGTTGCATTTATGGGGTCCAGATCAACTCTGGTGGCTGGATTATTGATTGCTTTGATCGAGTGATTTATTGATCGATCTCATGGCAGCGTTTGTGATGATCGCATTACTAAGATTTCTATGCAACGTGAGATGGTTGATACTGGAGTATTGAAAGTGAATTGCGTTTATACCATAATGTCATAATGTGATCTAATCTAAATTCGTGGTCAACAATGCGTCAAACACTTTGACGCACTGCTGAAGATTGGTATTGGTTTGGAAGTTCGGGTTAATAGGTTCTTCTGAGAATGGACTTGCGTTCACTCTGCACTTGAACCAGTGTAGAAAACACTGTTAAGACTCTTGCTCCTTCGAGTATGAAGTTCAGACATCGTGGAGTTCTGACTTCACGGGGAATTGACAATTCGTTCTACGAATTGCAATTTGCGTCTGCTTTTTGATCGTCGGGCCCTGATGACGATACTATAACAAAGAAGTTTATAGTAGTCATCTCTGTCGAGGGGGGCAGTGATCATTGATGATTTATTCACACTTGGTACTACAACAAGAAGTGCTGTTCAGCGAATAATACACTCTCAGACTTGTGCCGCTCGGCCTTGAACAATACAATACAATTATTTCTCCGTATCAGAGCATACGATCTGGCAGCGCTCGATTATTCATAAACGTAAACCTCCCAAGAAAATGAAAACATTGTACGAGCACGCTTAGTTATTATGAGAAATACTTCCCACGAGTCGATGTATTCCATCGGTCGCCGTGACCGCGTGGGATTGCGTGCATTGTAAGCTTTCCATGCTGTCAACACCAAACACTAAAAGTACGAAAAGCTTTTCAAACAAACACGAGCCATATCTCATGGTTTACGACTAGGGTATCGAAGAACGACTTAATTTCTCATAAATATGAAGAATGTCAGGTACTGCAAAATACAAAAGGACATAACATTGTTTGTTTTCATTGGACGTTTTACCCTGCATGTGAAACATATTTGCAACATGTGTTATGACAACTGCCATTTTATAGCTATTAGAGTAGGGAAAGCTAACGGAAGTGCATTTTTTTCTGTCGTATAATTTCCTCGGAGCTGTTATCTCTTTCATGTGATGGACAACAGCTCCGAAAGAATTAGACGGCAGAAAAGTGCACCTTTGCTTGCTTTCCGTACATACTATTTACGAGAGCAATTTGCTCAGTCTGTCTGCAAGGGGTGAGTACGTGCATGGCAACAATTATGCTATCCCGTCACTCACGCGCAATAATAGATGTAAATTTGGCGTGAATCTTTGTGGGGAGTGTCCTGTCACAGTCTTTGGTGCCTTACAGTCTCTGCTTGGCTGATACTGTTTCCCATCATTCGAATTGAAGCCTTGAATTTGTGGGATGGACAGGCAAGGTGGGCTAATTGGTGAGCCGCAGAGACAGACGGTTCTCATTGTCATGCTAATGCCAAATGTGCCAAATATTTGTGCTTTTGCCGCACGGAATAATGAGAGTTGAATAGCTGTTATGGTATCGTAGTGGGTTGGACTATATTTTGGTAGTGGAATGCGTTTAGATGCACGGCATAATCATACAGGACAGCCGAAATGATAATAAAGGCGGTTGTAGAGTGGGGGTGGTAGAGCATCAACAGACTGGAGCTATATTTGGGTAGCGGGGTGGGTTTGGATGCAAAGAATGATGATACAAGGCAGTCGTATAAACAAGGGAAGGCAACGTTCGGGTGGGGGTCGGTCGAGAACCACAACAAGTCATTACTACACAATAGTTGATGCATAACCAAGACTATTTTTATGCTCCGCGGGTTCAGAGACGAGTCTATTCGTCAGCCCGTCATTGGCTATGCAATGGCGTTACGTCCGTGAGGGATGGATCATGACAGACCACGTTGGCTTATTGTTTCCAGTGCCATGTCCATGATTCGGCATATACTACCTATATAAGGGACTCGGAACACACGCAGTGTTGGAGCAACATGGCCAGAAGTAGAGGAGGGGGAAATGAGTGTATATGATTGGAATCTCGGAAATTCGAATGGATTTATGCTCGGGGTGAAACATATAGTCGACTGGTTAACAAAGCGATACAGAAGCACATGATGTTCGTCCGTCGACCTCGCTGCCTTCCACCACCTTGAACATGGAGATTCGTGGGGAAGGGAAGGGCATTGTAATAATACCTTTTTGTAGACGCTAAATCCGAGGTATTTTTCTATACCCGGACAAGCATCGTGTCTGTCAGAGAAAGCGCTCGTGCAGCTACTCTGAAGAATTCTTTGGGACGAAAAAAATATTTGGGACTAAAATTATTTATAGCAATAAGGTTGGCAGTTTGTTTTCTCTTCCGCTTGTGTTTTAATGCTGTCATATGTTTGAGATATATCTTATTTGAAGCATAACCCATATAGTAATCGTTCTGCCAACCATGGGTAACAAACGCTAAAGATTCCGTCGAATTCCGCTTCACTCAGTGTGACACGATCTGTGGGAAGTGTTGTTTGAAGAGTGTTGAGCAGTTGTAGACAACGGTCACAGAAGGGCTTGTCCTAGAGCAAGGGTAATTATCGATCGATACTTGGAATGGCCATGACATTAAGACTCAAAGTGCGCAGATATAAGTACGCGTATTTTGCATCGGAACTCGAATTCCAAGTATGATTTCAATGTCTGTCTGGCCGGCAAAGTTGTACTGTCTCAGGGAGTGCTATGCCGTCACTTGTCTGTCATTCACTCATCCTTTTACATACTACTTTCTGTGTTAACTAGTCCGTGGGGAATTGATATTAGGAACCACAGTTCAGTTGCGATGAACTGTGAACACTGTAGCACAAACAATGGTAATATTATTGTTTTGTGCCCACACATGGGCAGGGATCTTCAAAAATTTCAATACAGATTATGATTCATTTGTAGAGTGACTATCACACAATTTGATCATTTTCAACAGAGTGACTCAGTCATTTTTTACGATCACGATTACGTATGGTTGTGCCTTTTGCGAATCGATAATGAATAAGAATAAAAAATGATTTTAAAGCTAAGAGCTCACCTCTGCAAGTCCACAAGTGATGAAAATTACGGCAAAGATGAAGGGGCGCATTGGTAGTGCAGCAAACGAGGGATACATCAGTTTAGAACATGAGCTATCGTTCTTTTTGGGTTGAAAGAAGTGGCCTCCTTTTCCATTGAGGCGCTCTGCGGCGTTCCTTGCCCTCATTTTGCATTTGAATGGGGATGTGAAGGGATTTCACGGTGGTTATGGGTTGCAGTGTGAGGGTAAATGGTGCAGAAGTCTGATTATCGCAATGCTTCTGCTTTTCTATGAACGAACAATTCCTATAAGAATTAGTGACAGTTATAACAAGTAACTTTAACTTTACTACTAGTATGTGGGTTTCCAGATTTGTTTCAAAACTTGGCTGAAATCTAAACGATTCATTCAGGTGTCCGCTATGGTGCAGCACCACAAGAGAAGGCAGACGGATAATCAGCTTATTAGGTGAGAAATTATTTTTTCTCTTTCTTTCGGGTGCCATCTTTGTCTTTGATGTATTTATGGGGATTTTCATACACGGGCACGATCGGGACAAAATCACGATGCCACCTTGCACAGAAAATCGTCACATTTTCCACTAAAATAGAGCCAATTTCCGTTGCAAGGACATTTTTTGTGCACGAACCCTGGTCTCGAAGCTAAAATGCGATTATTTTGCAGAGACGAGCGCGCCAGCCTCACTGGTCTGCGGGAACCGAAGAAGGGGTGAGCAGTATTTTTCTAGCATTTTCATTTTTTCTACCAGTCAGTATTTGGTAGCTGCCAGGCCATATTGCGGATCTTTGTGAACTTCGATGATATATCATAGTTTTCTATGAGAATTAGTTTCTTATATGCTATTTGATGCATATGATTAGTGTGTGAGACAGAATTAGCTGCTTCCGCATGTACCACTGAAGGAAGCATCATCTTACAAGGGTGCCTCATGCCATCTGCATGCTCAGCCTATTAGCTGGAAATGTCACGTAGTATTATACTACTACTGCTACCCGGGACTAACTGGCCAAATCCGTCCTGCATCGGAGTCTAATTTCGGAAACGCATCATGTACCCACTTCTTGCAATGGATTATAGTGCTAATCCCTGATGTCTGGGGCTGCGAAGCACGCTCATTAAGGGATTTACAAGGGAATTCAAGGAAACAAAAATCCCGCAATACTTCCGGGGTGGAGGGTGAACTTTTTTGAGTGTGGAGGAGGGGGTCGCCCATCTAATTATCTCCGATCATGTATACTGTATGTAATGTAATGGGGTTAGTTGAACGCGACATTTACGCTAACGTTGCTTTTTTGTTTTTGAGATTCGCATTTAATTGAAAAACGTGTTGGTTTTAGGTTTCAATGTCTGAATATATTCCAAACAAGATTTTTGGCAACAATAGGTTGTGCATTCATCCCAAATAATATTAAATGTATTTGCAGCAAGAAGAGGGATGCGGGTAGCAGCATCTTCTCTGCCGAGGACTTTGCCCGATTGAAGAAGATTCCGAAGAAGAAGACGACCAATGAGGACGGTGTCTTCATGTGAGAGAGCTGAGTCATCATTTCATGGTTGGGGAGTAGGGTTTCTAAAACTGTAATTTTTTTGCAAAGGTTCATTTCTCATTGGTCCAATTCCATCTGTCTATCAGCGAGAGACAACAGCTCTTCGAAGATTAGACGAATGAGAAATGAACATTCTAGCATAAAATTACCGTTTTAACAACACTAGTTGGGGAGGGAATTGAAGTACTCTGACTTAGTCCCCGTTCGCCCTCATTGGAATGCTCAAAATGTAGGCTTTACATTACAGAAATTAGAGAATATTTTTGATTCCGTTAAGGAAAAGGAATCGCTGTTATCTGAATTAGTTGTACTTTGAGGAGGAGGGGGGGGGGGTGAAAGACTAAAGCGCCACGGACATTTGCGCAATAATAGTGAAATGGGCAGATGACACATCTGCTCAGATGCCATGTCGCTATCATAGCGCAAATGTTGATGGTGCTGTCATCTTTCACCCTTCGAACGACGAGAATTAGAGAGTACTTTGATTCACTTTCCTAGCCACAACTGCAAACCGTTTCCCTTATTGTTACTGGTTGTGTCATCAAAGTTGTTTCCTGTTTGCTTGATGACTTGTTGTTAGAAAAAATAACAAAAACATTTTCGTTATTGCATCGTTGATTACTTTGCACAGTACCCAAGCGAGTTGAAACATGGTAAACTTTATTACAGAATCCAGTCGTTAGCATTAGACAAATTGTGCAAAAGGCAAGGAAATACTGCGATCAGGGTTATTACTGCATAATGACAAGTATTACACGGAGGGGTGGTCTTCATTGCTCACAGTAATCGAGAATTCTGACTAATTAACGATGGTTTTAGCGAATATCTGGAGCTTGGGTGAGCCTGAATGGGTGTTTTATAGTTTGAAATTCGGTGTATTACGGTAGGTAAAGGCTTATTCTTCTTGGTACCTGCTTGAATTCGCTGCACGTCATGGGACCATTGGTGGCCTAACAAGAAATATTAGAAGCGAAGATGTAACTACAATGGGAAATCATTTGTGGAAATGGAGTGATACACACCCGGAACCAGGGAATTCATGCAACCACGTGATATTATAAGTGCTCCTAATCGCTACTTAATTGGTAGTGATTTAATTTAATTTTTAATTTAATTTATCTACATCAAATAGATGTGACGACATGTACATAATAAAGCACAGAGAAGAAATAGGGGAGAGTAAGGGAGGGATGGGGGCACTCAGAGGAAGGGAAACCGACGTCGATGGGACCTCTGTAGCGGGAGAGGGCGCTTGCGTGTCTCTAATGCAGAGGGTCGGACGTTACCCTCCACCATCTCAGCCAGTAACCAATACTATTCTGAGACGCCACGTTCCATATCCCTATAACTATGCTGGGTCCTATTCAGATAGATTGAGTTTGCCTAGTAAGTCCTTATCATTTGAAAGGTGGTCTCTAATTGTCTTAACGGTCAGTCCACTAAAGCAAAGGGAATTCAGCTTGAGAAGATAAATAGTACATCTAAATCCAAATGAGTTACTGAGATTAACACGTTTCGATCGACGAGTAGCCAGACAGAAAGAGAAGAGTCTACCATTTGTTGGACGGAGAACAAAGAAATTACTGATTGGTACATCTATCAAACAGCGAAATAGCTTAATAGAAGTTACAATATCAATAACAATTCTACGTTTTCTCAATGTGAGAAGCCCAAGACAAGACAATCGATCACAATACGCAGGCATAGAATATGGATAAAGAGGACTGGGGAAGCAACGATAATATAACAATCTGGTAAATTTATGTTGCACCATTTCTACTTTAGCAATTTCTGATTTCACATAAGGAGACCAAACAGGACTTGCAAATTCAAGAACAGGGAGAACGTAGGACTTATAGCAACGAATATAGACAGTTGACTTAGACGAACATAATACACGGAAAAGTGAGTAAACAATAGATAAAGCTTTTCTACAGATAATATCAATATGTCTTTTGAAATCGAGATGAGAATCTAAGTGAACTCCTAGGTCGCGAATAGAAGAGGAGGAGACAAATGTATGACCGTTAATGGAGTACGAACAATGAGGATTTGGTTGACCAATATACAGAACAGTACACTTAGTCTCGGCAATCTTTAATTGCCAGTCGTCGCAGTACCTTTGGAGAGACAGAAGACCCTGCATTAATTGATTATTAGTGGTATTTGGCTCTCTAGAATCATATGTTCCGTAGATTTTCAAATCATCAGCAAACAGTCGTAATTTGACTAAAGGTAGAGTTTGGAAAAGGGAAGGCAAATCAGAAATAAAAAGGAGGAAAAGGAAAGGCCCAAGGACAGAGCCTTGAGGAACTCCACTAGAGACCATCCTAGATGAAGAGACTTTATCTGCAACACGAACTGAAAGTAATCGATTATCCAGGAACTCCTCAAACCATCGCAACTCAATGCCCCTGATGCCAATGTTTTCAAGCTTGTATAATAGTTTAGAAAAAGAAACAGTGTCAAAAGCCTTGGCAAAGTCAATATAAAGAACATCTGCGCAAAGGTTTGAGTCAAGTGATTCACGCCAAGACTGAGTGGTTTCTAAGAGTTGGGATACAACAGACCTCTTACTAACAAAACCGTGCTGTTCGGATGG
>JACMIF010000909.1:0-29687 GCA_014805445.1 Diplogasteroides magnus
GGAGAGGGATGGTAGGGAGAGGAGCGCGCGCGAAAAAACGACTGTCCACGAAATGAGCAAAATCTCACTACTGTGGAGCAAAACTGTCACCTCCGATTTGGCTGATTTTGACAGATATGGTGTAATCGAGTGCGTAGATTCCAAAAATGATGGAATCTCAATGTGCATAATGCAAAAATTTTACACGACGGCCGTTTGAAAATTTCAATGGGCTAAAAATGAGCTTCAAAATGAAGTCTCATTTTTATATCTTCATGTGCCCTAGGGATCAACATTTGAATGCCACATCAAATTTTCAGATCTGATTTTGCACCTGTTTTTGACGAATTTTCGGTTTTATTTCATGCCCTGATGCTACGAAATTTTTTCATTTCAAACGGACCACAAATTCGTGATCTACGGGGTCGATTTGCCCTAAAACCAAGTTTGCAGCCAATTCAGAGACCTAAAGTTGAGAAACTGTGCAAAGGGGTGATCCACCCTTACAGAAGATGTCTCTTATAGGAATCGACAATACGATTTAACGTGAAAATGAAAGTAATGGGGGGAGCGGCTGTCCCAACTTTCGAGGCCTCTCTGTTGATGCGTCGCGCGCTAGTTTTCGGACTTTATCTCGGCGTAGAGAAAAGATATCGACAAATGGCGAAAAAGGTGTTGTAACGGAGAATCATTCAAGCCTACTCATGTAGTCTAGATAATATTTTGGTCAGACTCCTTGCGGTCCCTATCTATAGATATTGTCCTCGTGGAATTTCTACCTTCTCTCGTAGTGGGAAATTTCGTTAAGATGTGGAACTTCGCCGACTTATCGATATTCGAGAAGAAGGAGCTTGAGCCTGTAGAGGAAGAAGAAGTGAAGAAGGAACCCGAAGCAGAGCCCAAGCAGGAGCCAGAACCTGAAGACCCAGCAAAGAGGGAAAGAAGGATAAAGGAACGATTAGACAGCGAGAAGAAGGACGAGGCAAGAGGAGTATTGGTGAGTGAGGAAGTCTATGCACAGACATGTTACTTTCATGCATTTCTCGCAAAAAATAATGATCCTCAGTGGTCATAGAGGCTCGGGGTTGGGAAGAAGATAATTGCTCAATTGTGAACTTCGCGCCACAGTGGGGATATTGACACATGAATCGTCTCGAAATAGCGCAGGTATCAACTATTCCACTGAGGCGCCAAGCATCCACGAGAAGGGTATGGGAAAAACGAAGAGTATGCGCACCCCGCCGTCATTTTTGCTCGAAAATCCACGAAGAATGTGACACTCTGCACGAAGTGGAAGTGATGCTGAGATGAGATGGAAAGAAAAGCCGTAAACGGCACAGCCAGCAATAGTGTGCTCTGTATCTTTTATGAGCTCTTCGGCGATGTCGTTTGAGTGCTACATTTCTGTGGGCGTTAAGAGTGATTGATGATGTGATAGATGGTATTTCTTCAATCATTGTCAACCATTGTTACGGGATCAGAATTTCGGAAAAGTCCGCTTTTCAGGTCACATTCCAGAAGAAGTGGCTAGATGAGGGAAAGGACGAGCAATTGAGGACTCTGAAGAGACTGTGTAAGGGGTGAGTCTGAAAGACAGCGCCCCATGGGTATTTGTGTCCTGAAATATACAAATGAGACACGCGAACTTTGAAGACGATGGCGCATCTATAAATTAAATTTTTATGTTACAAATGTTCGTGGCTCTCTTGTCTTTGACACACATCATCGTGGCGATGAAAGAGGTAATTGATTCAGGGTGCAGAATCCGCGTGTGATGTACGTTCAGAGACCGGGAGTGCTGAGAGTCTTTCTCTTCTTCGAGAAGGGTAGTCAGAGTGAGTTGCTAATGGTGCAAAATGGGCGGAATTGATCAGCATTACGATTGGGGGACAGCTACAGCGAGTACGGTCATTATCTAAAATATCTGAAGAAAAGTGGGCTTACCGTAATCATAAGTAGTGCGTACTCACCATTAAAGGATGAAACTAATCATTCAAGTTGTCAGGAGGTCATTTTTCAGCCTTGGATGCCCTCACCGTCCTCCGAGTGAGCTGTACCAAGGGTGAAGCGACATTCAAGCGAATGAACGACGCCGATCTCGTATCGAAAAGAATATATCATGAGTGAGCGTCTTCTCTGGATTACGGTAGAATGCGTATTGATTGAATCACATCTGTAATTGTCATCACATGGATGCAAGAGCGTATCTCTGCTATAAAGCATGCCATTTTCACCTGAAGTCTTATGAAAATAGAAATTTTCTCCCTAATTTGTGGGGATAATTCCTTCTAATTCAGGTCTCTTCTGAACCCGGAAGTGCACGTGAATTTGGCCGAACTCAAGGCCGCAACGCCTCCTCCGAGTCCTGAGAAGAAGAAGGCGGAGGCAAAACCGGCCAAGGCAGGGTAAGCACCGGCAAGATGTAGTCTTCCTCCCATTTTGGTGATCGCCTAGCTGTTGAGGGAGATTTACTTGTTTGCAATGGGAAAGCGTGGCCTTTCTCACATTTTGTGAGGTGAATTGTGAAAAAATGTGCTCAAAGACAATATAAATGAGAAATGCCAGCGAATTGTTCGAATATCTGCTTCCGGGCTATTTACGTAAATAGGGGCAAGTATTCCATTCCATCGGAATTCTCTCACACTAAAATGGTAGGTGTGGCACGTCTTTTGTTGTCAATGAAGTAAACAAGACACGGGATATGATTAACGGGAGGGTGAAAATATCTACTATATGATGGTTATAACCCATAAATAGTCTAGGAGATCGATTGGTCGGTCTTCCGCACATATGATTAGCGATGATTTGATTGAATGCCCGAAAATAGGAACGGGATTCCTGGGAATATCACACATGTGCACATTAGAAACACATTGCGTCCATTAACATTTCTTTGATTCATATTTCGCATAAAAACTGGATCAAGCCACTCCCTGTCGCTACTTTAAATCATACAGCGGTTAATCATGCTGAATGACAGCTAAAATATCACAATATTCACAATAAATTTTTTCAGGCGCATTCCTCCCATCGGTTCGCTCCACTCTGACGGCCTCTCCAACAAGGACGATTTGCCTCGAGAACCGTTCAACCTTGCCCCCATCGGTCGACGAGGTGCCCGTAGTGGACATGTGGCCCGTCGGTTGGTCGAGAACACACTCGGCATTCGGTCTACCGTATCCAGAGAACAAGTACGAGAGGAGAACAGAATGGTCGCCGAGTATAGAGGTTCGTACGGAAGTTGAATTGCAAATCAGTCCCTGGTCTGGGGATGGACGGCTCTTGGGATACGAATATTCTTAGCATGGGATCAATTCACTTTTTGGAGACCCATAGATAATCACATTCGGGATGTGTGTCAATTTCAAATTGCCTGACCAATGACTGTTGTGGCAGTCACTCCGCTTGTACCGTAATAAAATCCCGTAGTCGCAGCCCACAAGTCCGGCTTCAACCATTATGTTATCCCCCCAAACCACTACCATCAACACTTATTGGGCTCATGATTACCCGAAATTGCGTGTCCAAATCACCCCCCTCGGACCCTCCATATGAATCTCTCAATTGGAGTCATTCAAAATAATGTCACCAAGTGCGTAGAAAGAGCTCATGGATAGCCCAACGATTCATATCTTTTTTACTCTCGTTTCTTCGCTCTCGCTATCTTCAGTATGGTGGGATTTTTTCTTCTCCTGGATTGAAGTTGCGCATTCAGTCCTCTCTTTTGTATCTCGGCAATTTTCTCCTCTGGTTACGGTATAATGACTACAATTCTTATACCAGTTGCTCAACATGTTTTTGCAATATTGTTGAATGCCATCCCTCGTGGGGGTGGTAATTCCCACAGTTTTTTCCACTCCCCAGAACAAGGCGGTTTTCCGAGAAGTCCTGAAGAGGGTATATAGGAAATAAGGTTGAAACGCTTGCAATCGGGTCTGTTCAAGTTCGCTAGTGAATTTGTCACAGTGAAACGTGCCACATCGTCTTGCACATACTCTGAAATTTCTTATGGGGAAGCGCCTGCCACCCCCCCCCCCGCATGTTTGCGCTATCTTATAAGGGAGAAGAGAGATTGAGACGATGTAGTCTGTGGTGAAAAGTGCATATGTACACATTTCGCCTCGGGATTTTTCTCCTTCTCTTCATCCGCTAATGTGGTCGTCGATTTCCAGGAAAATTGGTGGCAAATTCATACTGATGCCGTCAGACCTACCTGCCATCTTCGCCCCCTTTAGTCATTTTCCACCGGTCACGGTCGACAGTTCTCACCTTTCTCTATGCTTACCGAGGACGGGAAGCTTTATCTTGAAAAGCTTAGAACGGGCGAAACGTGTGTTAATCTGCTTACCTATCTGTTGGACAGGTCCTTATCTCAAGTCACCATGAGCGAGTCAGGGTGCTTGCGCCATTAAAGAAGCCGTCAGGGGAGATTCTGGGTCAACTATTCTGGAAACGCAGTGTTGTAGAGCACATTCTATTATGTCTGATCGCAAATTTTAATCTCTCAAAAGTCTTTCCTCGCCGCGTAATTGAAATTCAAAGTTGAATTCCCGCGCTTCCCTGGACCTTCCCTGGAACAGACCGCGCGGGAATGCGAAAAAGTGACTCGCGTGACGTCTCGTCACATGCAAATCTTTTGAGTTCGAAACGATAGCTGCACTTTGAAATTATCTATGCAATTTTGAAAGTAATCGTCTAGTACGATGGAATATCTCGGTTTACGGCTTCTTTAATGTGAGATCGCGGGGTATTGAGACTCCATTCCCCCTCTTCCATATGCCCTTTAGCGCTCGTTCAATAGGGAAGAAACATGCTCTGTCCGCTTCGCAACACACTCCAATCTTTCTATATGCGAGCGCTTCCTTTTCAGGCTTCATTCCCTTCACTTAAAGTTATGAGGGAGATACATTTCTCTTTGTCTTTTTCCAAAGAAAAAGAAAATGAAGTCTATGGATTATTCCTCCTTGATCACCCACCCGTTCGTGCGGACTTAATTTCAAGAGCGCTAGACTTCATTATTCCTCGTCTGGTCACATTTGTCTCCTTAGTCATTCATTCCTCCCCAGAAAATGAGCGAACTTGAAAGTCGGCTCCTAATCTCTGGAGAGCGGTCATCAGTGTTGGCATGGGGGCCGCAGTGCAATCATGAGTACACGAGGGGTGGGCGTTGAGCAGCGCTTCCTTCTGCTGTTGGTAATGCGCTGCTTCCGGTTCCAGTCTTGTGACCCGTTCCATTTTTTGGGCGCCAAGTGAATACATACTTTGGGTTTGGGGAGATTCCACTAGTTTCCCGTGCTTATCATGGGGTCCCAATGGCACATATTATGGTTCATTCTAAGGCCCGTCTCACAGAAACAAGTTAGCGGCGTAGATATGCATTTGTGGGCATTGCAATCATGAGTTCATTCGGAGCCTTTCCCTGTCTAGTCAGCTCGTGACAGAGAGTGATGTCCATGCTGAGGGTCCATCCATTCCCGTCAACCCCAGTATTTGGAGAAGGGCAAGAGAGAAATTGCACCATAGTAGTGACTCCATTGCAGCGTCCAAGAAGGCCACGAACGCGAAACGACAGGAGATGGAGAAGGAAGTAGAGGCTGCATTTAGATAGACACTCTCCCAGTCCCCCTTATTCCCCCTTGTCAGATCACATCTGCGTTCCTCATTTCTTGCTTCGTAGTCATTGTATTTATAGGAGAGAGATTGCCTAGGAGACTCAGTCCGTTACCCAGACCCTTTCACCTCACCCTTTAACCTTCCAGTATTTGTCAGATGAATGACATGCGGACACCAGCACCATAACTATGAACTCAATCATGACTCTAGTCTCAAAATCATCATCATGGCGTAACTGTCCACCTTGTCCATTATTCGTGTTATCCTTGCTTTTCCGTGTTTCCGTGGAACGGCACCCTCCAATCGCTCTTCACGTAATGTGCCCCATTTCCTTTTCTTGTGTGTCGTTTGTCCCTTTCACCTCTCCCATTTCCCTTCCTCCCCTTTCCTTGCTCCATCGTGTGATATCAGATGAAAGACCCTTGGTTTTGGCTTTAGCGCCATTATGATGGCATATTACATCTTCGCGGAGCGAATGTCCAGGAGTCTTTCACAATACAGGTTCTAAATCGTGAAAAAATTCGTTGATCTAATCTTCGCGGAGCGATTATCTCTGCGCGCTGGAGAGACAAATAATTTCACAATTTATCATATTTCCCATACATATAACGAGCATGTGTGCTTTCCCCCGATAATCACCGAACTGGTACTCATTTTGAATCAAAGTCATGCTTACAATCCAAGTTCGTTTGATCCCATCTCGCTTTCATTGTCAACTCTCTGGTTTTTACTTCGCGCGGTGTTTCATTTTTGTGTCTGATTATTAATTGCCTATCCAGGGCAAATACATTCAAATAAAGTGGATTAGCCTATCAGAATCGAAATCTTCATGATTGAGGGGCTTAAAATAACCTTTGCATGTTGTTTGCAGTCCACCTCTCCCGCCTCATTTAGCCTTTGGACCCAACTTCCCCCTCATATCTGCCTGCTCTCCTTCAATTTCCACCACTTTGCGTAGAATTTCTCTTCCACTTCATTGTCTATAAGTAATCATGCCCCCGCCTCCCCCAGACCCCCACCTCTTCCTGGACAAGAATGTATCTTTCTAATTCGGTAATCCTAATCGCATTTGGGAGCGCACGTGTCTTGCTCAGCCAGAGTGATCTGAATATTAGCCACTCGAATTTGTCCTGATATCTGACAAAAGCGTACTATTTTCTGTAAATACGAACATGAAATCAGTAGGATATCGCTATATCGAGTGGATGAATTATATCGTATTAGGATATCGCTTGAGGAATCCGTCTTCATGTACCCATTTCGTTGTGTTTCTCAAGTTCCTGCAAGTCTGCGGTGTATCATATCCCCCAGTCAATCTCCTCCTTCCCCCCTCCAATCTCTTTTGGCCGTTCTTTGGCCCATATCGATCTCTTGGAATGACACGTTCATCCTCTTAGCGTGCAACTGCAACTCATCGGTTCCTCGTGTCTCTCTTCCTCTGGTCGCGCCTAGCCCAGACCGTTATGTATGGTCGCGATGAGCCCTCCAAAAGCACTTGAAAGGGTGGAAATGGCCCCTCCCTCCATTGCGCTTCCTACTAGACTCAGCTTGCAAACTCTGCTTGTTCCCCTTTCGGGAGAAGAAGCACTTTTTATGTGATATAGTGGACGATCATCAATAGGGATCGACTTTCGAAACTATTTGCATTTTCTCTATCTGTGTGCGAAATGCTGTCTATCATTCGTCAGAGACAATTTATCGCCAATGCGGTCGGACCGAAAAGATGCAAATAATGCGTTCCAAAATTCGATCGTTACGTATCAACTTGTTATGTTGCACTTTGAACTGTCCAATCACTTGAATGGGCAATAGATGACATTAATCGCGTTGTTTCTCGTCTCTTCGCGTTCTCACCTTCTCGCACGCATTTTCCCCGTAGAGTAATTGACCTGGAGTCGAGTGAGGCTGTGCCTGGTCGAACCAAGATCTTCGATCAGTGGGGATTCTTTCCGCACAGTTGGGATTGTGAGAACGCTGTTGTTGCCTCCCTCTCTCTCCCTTGTGCCACACCTAAATACCCCATCTCACCCTCTTTCTTCTCCATTCTCCCCCCATACAAGATGTATATCCTGCCTGCCTCTCTCTCTCTCTCTCACTCACGGATTCCCGCCGTTCCCTGTGTTTTGTGTTTTTTCTCCCGTAAGCACTCGGCACAGATTGGCTCTCGCAACTGACTCAATTCTTGAAGAAAGAAAGAAAGAAATAGGAGTTGGTTGTTGTGCTGCGAGCAGCGGGAAATTCACTCACTGCTATTCTTATCTCGCGAACAACGACGCTGTCAAGTAGTTTTTTCGCCATGTGACGAATACAATGTGTGATCGCCTTTCTGTCTTTTGTCAAACATCGCCCTACACCACCACCTTCAAGATGTCGCACGTTCATTTCGGTGAGGTAAAGGACAAGGCGGTGATTGAAGTGAAAGAGGAGAACGAAGGCTCGTTCCGAATCAATCTCGGATTCCTCCAGGTATGTTTTTCTTGGCAAATGTGCCTTTGATCTCGGCATAATCTCAAGCTTCCGGGTCTTCCCCAATTCTGGATTTCATCGAGTAAACATGCTTCGTCACGTTATCACGAAAATATCGTGAATCTCCCGCTTCCGATCCCGCACACTCTGGATAATTCTGGCGATTTTTGCTGCCATACAATGGAAGTGTGTGTGTGTGAAAAGTGCACTTCTAGTCACACGGGGATTGGCCGTGAAATTGCAAGACCGCACTTGAGAAGAGGAAATTGGTTTAGTCTCTGATTTCTGCATTCTTTTGCCTCTCCGCTCTCTCCACATTCTACATTTGAGAATATACTATTGTTTGCATATGAAATACAATCATGTTCAGAAATGACATCCTTTAAAAAGGCTTTAGAGGGTGAACACTGTAGTTGATCCATTATGATCATGTATATAGGTATACTGTAGCTATGCTTCTGGGATCGTAAAGTGGGTCAAGGTTACTGTATTCATCCTTTCAGGACCAGCATGTGTACATGGTGCATGTAGATCTCCCCGTGAGTCTTCCCTCAGTCAACAATATCCAGATCACTCCCATCGAAGGAGACGGCGAGGTCGCCAACGTCAGCACCTTTCAGAAAGACAATGCCACTGGTTAGTTCAGACAAAGTTTCGGGTGAAGAACAAGCGACATGAACATTTGCGCCGTCGTGGTGTAATGGATAAAGACGCTGTGAGTGTACGATGGTGAATCTGTCCATTCACCATCATTGCGCCTATGTCTATGACGCTCTTGTCGTGCTCCCAGCTAGTGCAGATTAAGTTTCATTCCCATGGTCCCAAGGGGAAAACATGCTGCCCTATTGTTCCTAGTGCATGTGCAAAGGACAAGTCACTTGTTTTCTGCGGGAGGCCATAGAGTTCATAATGTTAAAATGCCTACAGTGTTCCGGGGCCGAAGAAAATGAGCGCAGCAGCCGAATCCCGGGGGATGATTTATTCACTAAGGCAGTCTTTCAGTATCCCGTAGGAGTGGTTGAGAATGGGATTTTAGGGATTTGAATTTGTAATCCTTGTAGGAGAATGTTTTGTTCTTTCAATCCGTGCGAGAAATGGGTGCACGCAAGCCGTAATTGCACTTCGTGGCGTGCCGTCATACGGAGAATTGAGAAAAGTGGAAAGGATGAATGAATCCCTACCCTCACTATATCCCAGGGTCTCCCACTGTTGCACAGGGTCTTCCATCAGTCAAAAACAATTATTCATAGTGCCATTGTGATTCTAATGATCAAACTATTATGGAAGCAGAGTAGTTGATGCGCCCCATGTATTTCAAACATAAACTACACCGTAGTCCTGTGTTCAAGGTGGTGGTCGAACAGAATCAAAGTAAAGATCATGGTTCAGAATATACAAATACCACATTTACTCTCCTCTAAATTAATGGTTTCCATCTGCAAGATCAATTTGGCAGCCGTAATTTCGTATGGACGATGAAGCATCTTGGGAACCCTGGGGAGTTTAACGAGGAAGTACATGCATCAAAGGGCCCTTCAATGGATAATCATCAGGACACCGCACTTGATATTGTCTAGGGAACGATACGGCAGTTCCGGAATTAGTGTGTGATGTGGTCGTTAATACGATTTCCGCGTCACCTCACGTATTGGGAATAGACAAGAACTGCGAACTTGTGACGCTTGGCGACCGAGAATATCCTCGGTATTCCTGTGACTTCATACTGGGAAAACAAGGGAAGAAACCAATAATATTTATTAAAACACTGACTTGTTTGCTTGTAATAAGCTGTGTGCCATGTCACGGTCAACCACTCCAATCTGCATTCATTCCTTATCAGATCCTATTTACGATGGTTTCACGTGATAGAACAGGCGGGAAGGCGAACGATTGCAAATTGTTGATCCCATGATATGTGGATGTTTTCAACGGAAGGGAACCAGGGTACAACAGTGATTGAGACACATGGGTTGGAGAGAGAACGTAGTGTGTTTTTTCACACCCTTTTCATTTCACGCATCATGGAACATCATGAGGGACGAGGACGAAGGTTTTTTGTTGTGTTGGAAAAAATACGGTTACGGTTGGAACCTACGTGGGTGGCGGGCACAAAATTTTCTCTAGACGCAGTATCCTGGCTACAGTACGATACAATATATTATGCAGTACGTTTTCTTCTTTGCAGAGCTTCGATTCGAACTTCGACTGGCTGGAGTGCACGGTCCTATCGCCAACAGAGTGAAGCTGCTGCAGCCCGCAATCGAAATCTTCATCAAGGCGAATGTTCTGAGTGAGTCCATCTCATCAATTTTTATTTAACGTGTCTCTATCGGCACCAAAGAGCAACTATTCTGTCTTTGACCATTGCTGAATCATTCTCTCCCGTTCGTTATAGACGATCTTTTTGAATGGGTGACCCGCAAACAACGGTGTTTTTTGTTTCCGATAGCAACACCATAGGTATTTTGAATTTTAAAGGGGCAAAGTCATTGGGTTATTTCAATGCCAATCAATGTTCATAGATCATTTAGAAGCAAAGTTCCCCCGAAATGATCAAGTATTGAACTGGTTTCCTTTCCCATTCCCTCTGTTTGACAGATCATTAGTGCCCAAAGTCTAGACATGCCCATGAACTGGATAATGTGTGGAAGATGGATGTTCCGTAATATTTTCTACCCTGCAAAACATCCATTGAGCTTAGTTCCCAGAGTACAGAGATGATAATAAAGGGAGAATGTTGGAATGGGCCTGGGCATATAAATGGCTGTAATTTCTCAGCACTCCGTAGAAATGATGAGGATGTATTGGTGTAGGATGATAAAAGATGAGACAACTACTCATTCTCAATCTCTCATAGTTGTAGCATGGGATGATTGTTAGGTGATCACGGTGAAAATTATCTTGATTATTCTAGTCACCGTATAACTCACTCCAGACCAAAATGCGGCAGAGCGTTTATGACTAATTGAGGAATGCCCTTGATCCCCAAAGCTCTGATTCTGAAAAAAAATCTATTTTCAACAAGAAACTGCATACCGTACTATTGCAGAGTCGCACGATGGCACTCCGTCTCTCAAGAAGGGCATCGCGATCATCGCCCGATTGGACAACGACGATGCATCGAGCATCGCCTCAGGCACAGAGACCATGACGGTCGCCTGAGGAAGTCACTGATGATGCTGATGACGTCATTTCCCGCATTTCACATTCTTCTTTCATATTCCAAGAGACTCTTTCGACTTCTACTCTCTATCCTGGATTCCCCTCCAACCCACCCTGTACTCTTTAATTACTTAGGAGCAAGTTCGTTTGAAGTCCCGGGAGAGAAAGTATTCAGAATTACTTAATGTTAAGATACTCAATGCACTGGTCCGCATGGAGAAGCGTTGACTTTTTTCAACTTTCATTTTGAAATTACAGCGATTGGAAACAATTTTGTATAAAAATTGGCAAATTTTCGAGAAAATACCGAGATGCGTAGTTCCAAAATAATGGTTTTCAAAACGTCACTAGTCAAAACGTCACTAGAAGAGTGAAGATAGAGTGAGAGATGGTGTACAACCCGGCTACGTAGAAAGATACAAGATCGACGAATTGTGATGGTTTTCTGTCAAACGCGCGCTTCATTCTTTCTTCCTCTATTATCTCGTAGACGAACGCTAATCATTATGTTCGTGGTTATGCTTGTGATTTGTTTTTTTTGATCGTTCTACTGCTTCGTTTCACCTTGTATAATTATCATATAATTATCATGTTGCTAACTGCACGAAAAAAGTTTTCCAAAAGCAAGTTTCATTTACAACACACTAGCATTCTTTAAAACACATTATTTGAGCAAACCTCTACTATACCTGTAAAAGGTGATTCGTTGAAAAAATTGCAAAACTTTTTTCCGATGCCGGGAATCGAACCCGGGCCTTGCGGGTGAGAGCCGCAAATCATAACCACTAGACTACATCGGATACATTGTGTGACCTTGCAAGCGTCTGCCATGAGCTGGTGTGAGTCAACGCAATCTCTTCTCTGTGCTCCTCTCCTTCTAGCAGCTGCTCTCGTTGATTGCGCGTCAGCGGGTGGAGTGACTAAAAGGTGTGGGAACGCAAAAACAAGTGGCGTTTGGTGATCAGACGCGGCCGGACTGTGTTTCGTCTGCCAAAATGGCCTACAACTATGGAACCGGCGGATTTGTCAAGGTTTGTTTGTATCAGTATTATACTTATGACGCAGTGCTTGATCACGTCTGTTGCACTCTGCCATCTCAGAGTTGGGGAGTCCCACTTGGCCCTCCTCTCCTCTTGCCCACCCTTCTGCTGCTGTGAAAGACCCGATCGATGGCCAGTAGTAGCCCCTGCCCCGCAACTCGCAGTCTTCCACTTCCCCTGAGGCCATTTGTGGCCCGCGTTCTAATAGGGCCATGTGCGTCCCCATTCCTACCCCCCCCCCAATCTCGTGGCAACGCTTACTTAGTTTCGTGAACATTTTGACTTGTGGTGTCTAGTGTTCGGAATGGTGGTTGCTCAAGCTAAAGTTTGCGCAACTGAATGGAACGATGCCAAGCAAGAACCAACTACTCTCTGCTTCATTTGCACAGCTCCTTCCTCCCCTCTCCTCCCCTTCCTCTGCTCTCTTTAGCTGAATGAGATACCTGTGCCAGAATTACACGGTCATTCAGACCAACTACGTGTTCCGTATTCTTTCAATTTCGTTGCGGAAGAAAATGCACACGAGACCAATTCTTCTTCTTTCTTCCTCCAAGAAATGTTTATACGGGCTCTCTTCTTGGTGTCAGTGACTTGTCGTGGCACACTCTCTCGCTCATTTGTTTTCGAATGCCGCGGGTGCCCCCACTTCCCCTCATCTCCCACACCCCTAAACATTTATGTGAGTGAGGGGTGAGCCCTTCATTGGATGAACCGTATCTCGGTATCTCCACTCACAACAAGCACACACACATAAGGGACTCGGGTCGGTGTTGTTTGTGTCCCCTTCTGCTGCTTTTCCCCTCACTTCCCTCCCCTCTCCTTCTATCAGTTTCTGTCCTTCCCCCTTCTTCCATCTTCCAACGCCCCTTTCAGTAGCCCTTGCGAAGTCACGCGACGTGGTCGCTACCCCATTCATACATACTGTTACCCACAGGCCAAAGCTCACCATTAGTCATTCTCGCCTGGTGTCTTGCTTGAATTGTTGTTCAGTCAGCCCTCCAAATACAGTTCACATGTTTCACGGGCTAAATGCTAGGCAACAATTATCTTTCCATCGTATGTTTCTCTTTCAGGACCCTAAGCAAACATCTCCGACGGTAAAAATGGCGGACGAGCTTCAGGTAAAAAGATTCATTAATCGCGGGATTCCCCCGTTTGAGCAGTCGGTTAACCAGAGCAAATTTCAGATGGTTGTCGTGCAGACACAACACTGCCAAAACCTCTGTTGCTATGTCCAGGGCAGCCTCGAAGAGGTACATTATAAAGAAAATTTAATGATATACCTCCATATTTCACCGACATGGTAGCATCATGCCAACAGAGCTTAGTCTTCGTCGCGAAACGACAACGATTTTGTAGTTACAGCTGTGCGTGGCTTCTGTCTTTCGAGCTTCCGAAATCCGCTGAGCTGTTCCGAAACGGGGCTTCTTTCCATTCCGGTCTGATCAGAAATGGTGAACGCGCATGAAGCCTCTCTGATGAAATGCGCTGGCGTAGGAGGGAAGAGTTGACGAAATTAGACTGACGACAGCGTGGTTTCTTAAAACGGAAGCCATCATTTGTGATTCTGGGTTGAAAGACCAGTTGCTATTGCTTCGTAGTTGTGAAATGGACATTTATTTTTTCTGTGCGATTCTTTCTTGACGATGACGTCATTGCAGGTTCATTCGAAGACGATCATTCTTACTGTGCACGATGTGGGAACTAACCGTGAGTTCTCTTTCCTAATCTCCGGTCTGGCAAGTGGTGGTCCCGGGGTCAGAGAGGTCAGCTCTTCCCTATCGGTGCTCTTCAGTCCGCGTGCGTCACTCAATCCTTTCAATCGCTCGCCCTTTCTTCTCCTCTAAGAAGGAACCTTATTCCATGGGCCCTTCTCCTCATTTCTCCACATATTGCGACGCAAAGTGTCCCCATTCGGTGGTGAAATAGGCTGCCGAAAAGGGTGAATTGAAAGGGCTCTCTACTATCCCCGATGAGCCGTTGTGACAGGCACACTGACATTTTTCGAAATGAAAGGGACGAGAAGAATATTCATGACCTGCACAATATGATAGATGATTCATTTCGGGGAAAATGAGGATGTGGAAGAAGGATGAAATTGGGGAATGCGTTTCTCTTCCTTTGAGTCTTTGGAAGAATCAGCAGCATGTGGTCCACTAATGAAGAAGCAAATAAGGATTCCATTGTTTCCGCTGGGGAGCGAAATTCATGGTCCGAAAAAAATGAGGGAGCTGAAATCACGCGCGACGGGTGGGAGTTTGTTTCCGTTCCCACCAGAAGGGGCTTTCGTTGGCAGTAAACGGGGAGGAAGACACATAGAGGAGGTTGAAGGTATCGTTTTTCAGACAAGAGCTTTGCCCGTTTCGCCAACCATCCGTCCATGGCCGATGTGAAGGTAAGAGCAATATGACAGAGCTGATTTGTTTCCCCAGAGAAAAGAGATATGCTTCCAACTGAACACCCATGTGAACAAGATATACGTCAATCTTGGGCAGCCGTGTAATATAATTAGTGTAGCCGTAAGGGATGCATCAACAACAACAGTCGCTGCCTATTTCGGTTCTCCAAGATATTGTATGTAACTAGCAAAGACATGCAACACATGTCTGTTACGTGGTCATATTTGCGCCAGATGTGCTTCTTTGCATGAGAAAGTGTTTCTGTAAGGTGCCAGATACTACATCATCTTATTGTTAGGCAAGTTATGGTAACGGCCGACGTTACCGGAACGTTCCCCTCAAATACGACGAAATGGGTCCCTCTGTCCTCAAAAGACGCGTCCCTGTGACACGTAAACAAGAATACAATGCAGTTTATGCAGGAGGCATCTGTAATTGAATGAAGCGACCGATATATTTATGTCGCAGCCGCTTTCTGCACAATAATAATTTATGTGCAGATTCTTTTTTGATTTGAACTCGCTGAATTGAGTCTGAATTGAGCTATACTTGAAAAAGTCGCAAATTTACTCGTAGAGAACTTCAATTTTCGATCACAGTTCACCGGTTCGTGCGTTTGATGGCTACATTTATATTTTTTGCTTGGAAACTCAAATTTCTAATCAGCACTTGAATATTGTGGCTCATTTGTTGAGCCTTTCTGAACTTTACGCAGTCCTGCACTTATCTGAAATAACGCGTTCTGATCCGCTTTGCTCCGAGATAAGATGAGTAAGGCGGAACCCTATCTCTCTGTTTGTGTGCCTTGTTTCACATGTCTGTCTTAACTCTATGTTCTAATCTGTTTCCGCAAACAATGTTTGGCAGTATACGGGGGCACCTAAGCACGCGCCTTTCGAGCCGCTTCTCTTGGGAAAAGGCAAGGCAAGGAACTACTAACTTCGTTGTTCAAAGGCAACGGGAGAAAAATATGCTCTCCCACTGCGGCGAATCCTGCCATAACAGTCACTGCGTCACCAGCCGAGATTAGATATACAGTGAGAATACCCCGAAGAACTGACGCTCAAAGAGTTTTGGAATCGGTAATCTTATACAGAGATGCCTTGGCATTTTCCTGCTGATTTGGTAGCGAAATCTAAATCCTGATCAGAAAAAAACCATGTTGATGTGTTGAAATCGCTTCCGGAATAGTTTTACATTCTTCATCTTTTCTTTCTTCGCATGACCGCTCAAACAACAACCGCCGTGGAACACAGGCCGCGAGCGTAAACAAAAAGAGGGTGTTTTCCCTCTCTCTAATCAAAGGCGAGGCTTTGCTAATCACAAAGAAGTGCGGGCACGCAAATACCAACACGCGTGATTCTTTCCTCGACCATCGCACCAATCAGATAAAGCAGACGGGCCAAATTCTCCGTAAACAAAACAATGGAAATAAGAAGGAGGAAACTTTGATCGGAAACCCAAGAATTCTTCTTTTCTTTCAATCTCTCCCTTTTTCATGAACCCCGTGTAAACATACTGCATATTTGCTGCATAATTATTGATGTAAGAAAATAATAAGCACTTGATAAGCTAAAGTCAAATGAAATAGATAAATTGGTATACTGTAGTTCAACTGGTTAATACTATCGGTCATCTTCAGGCCAAGGCCGTCTTCCTTCACGTGTGCGTGCCCGGACAGGAGGATGGAGCTGCGGACTACAGTGGAGAGTGAGAACGGACCGCTTAGCGGACAGTAAATGAAGTGGAATGACTTCAGTTTCCCCAAGTTGGCTGAGATTGGCGAAGACCTCGCCTGCGTTCTCGACAAGCTCGACATCAAGACATGCATCGCGTTCGGCGAAGGAGCCGGAGCCAACATTATCTGTCGCTTCGCGGTCAGATCACATTATCGATTAGTTACCGTAACCCATTTCAGATGGCTCATCCCAATCGCATTCTGGGCATTATTCTCGTGCACTGCACATCAACGACCGCGGGACTCTTCGAGTACTGCAAGGACAAGGTTGGTTCCGTAACCCGGTGAATGTGCGAAGGTGTCCTTGTAGCTCATCAACCTTCGTCTCGAGTCCGGAGTTATGTCGGACGGCGCATGGGAGTACCTGGCGGCACACAAGTTTGGCGCGGTGAGCATCTTATCAGTACACGTATAACATATAAATAACGACCTGTTGGCAAACATTGAAAACCGAAAGACTAATGTAATCTCGTTCATGGTCTATCTTCTGCAGGAGGTTGGTTGGTTTTCACGGTGAAGGACAAATGTGCCGTTGACATTTGCGCCGTAATGGTGAAGCATGCGAGATGGACAAACAAATCATTGCTCTATTCTCTACTTCACCACGACTGCGCAAATGTCCATGGAGCAAAAGTCGTGCTGTCAACGTAACCGGTTGTCAACGTAGTCGTTTGTCTCCCTTAGTGAATCCTTTATCCGTGCTAGTCTTCCCACAAGCCACAACCCCATAGTCTTTGACCGCAGACAAGCGTAGCCTACACGTTGCCGATGAATATTTGCATATCGGAGGCACCGATTGTACGCCGGCCTCATTTCAAGCCATTTGTTTTCAAAATGACTTGATATTTTACGATGCGCCGTTTATGGATGTGTATGAATGTGTGTTTGACAGACATAAATGTGTCAGAGAATAATGATGGAGAATGAACAGCAAACGGCTTGTTAATAGTGGAGGGGGCTTTTCGCTTTTTGAGTCACTTAGCGTTATTGTCTAATAAAAGCGATGATGGAATGAGGCTAATATCAATCGATGATCGCTTTGCAGCCAAGGTTCAAAGCGGCCATTATCGTATAAGAACGGCTTCAAAAGATGATCTTTGTGTTAGTCCAAAACGTAAAGCCGAAAACAACCGTCATAAAAACAAAATGATGTTTTGGTCATCAAGGGAGTATCAATATGTGATGAATCAGATTGATAACTCGTCAAAATATTTGTTTTTGCACCATAGCGTTCCCATAAAAGTACGAATGTATCTAATTCACTGAAAAGTTCTGTACTGGTTCCGTGCGAGGCACTATCATTTAATCTGAGATGTGTTGTTGTTGCCTTATGTTGGCAGAGTCGTACTCTCGGCGCGTGTGAGCCTATTCACAAACTGTGTGCGAGCGAAAGTCGTGGGAGCAGAATGGGACGAAGAAGAGTGACAATAGTCATCTTCCCCATTATTCCCCCGGGGACAGAATATGTCAACAGGGTATTCGGAGCCTCAGAATCAGTAAAGTATCCTGCTAATTATGGCAAATAGGGAAAATGCTTGCGAAAATGCAAGAGCGCCTCACACCTGTACTGCCCATTCGGTAGAGTAGCCGTGTACTTATTGTTAGTTGGTCCGCCCGGTCTAACCCACTGTTTGGTAGCTTTCACTAAGTGAGATTCTTATCCGTAATGTGGCCCTAATTCACGGATGTTGCAGTCGGACAAGAAGGACAAGCAGGCGTACATCGAGTCGCTCAGGGCGACGCTCAATCCGCGCAATCTGAGCAAGTATGTATTCGCGTTCTCGAAGAGGACCGACCTATCGGGCATCATCGGCACCAAACTGGACAGGTAATTCACTTATCTAAAAAGAAAATCACATGCATTTTCCCCTGAATAGACTTTTCTGAACAAACAAATATATTGTAAAATAGACCCTATCTCTTCCTCACTTTGAGCCGATTATTTTGGACATCGATAGATATGGTTATTAAATTTTGTGCAAAAACAACAGAATATAAAAAATCCTTTAATTTTTTAGCGTCGATGCGCTTCTGGTCTCCGGGTCGAAGGCAGCCAATCTTAACAGTGTGTACACGACACACAAGTCGATGAACAAGAAGAAGACGACACTTCTGGTCGTGGACAATGTCTGCGATGTCATGGCTGAGGCAGTGAGTGAAATTCTTTGAAACAAATAGATACCGTATTGTTAATAACTGAGTTGGCGTTCATTTGGATCGTTCATATCGAAGGATACTGTATTTACACAGAGAATAAATTGATTGACTTTAGCCGGATAACCTTGCTCGCTCTCTCATTCTTCTGTGCAAGGGCTGTGGTGTTCTCTCCGGAGTTGCGATCCCAGGCATGGAGCGTCAGCGCACTCTCAGCAGGTGCAGTTTTCTACCGTATCCCACAATTCGTTTCTGGACTATACGTCATTTAAAGATTCAGCTCAATGGAGGAGGCAGACCGTCCCCGTCGGCTCTCGGTCACTCAGCCCACAGCTCAGGCTGCTGCTCAGTGAATGAAATTTCCCACTTTCTAATCGCCCCGAAACGCGTAACTCTACAGTGTCTCTCATAGGCGCTTCACTCTCTGTTAGTTGGGTCAAAGACAGCTGCATTTTGGACATCTACCGTATCCGAGCATTCGCTTCGGGAGTGTCCATCGCGCAATTGCATTTCACCCGGATTCAGCACGAGTTGTTGTTTCCTGTTATATTATCGTAATTTGTTAGCGACGAACACATTTTTCCATGATTCATAATGCATACAAAACACAGGGCGGTGACTTCTTTCGTCACGTCCGCCCAATCACAGAAAATTCCCGTTTCTCTTGGGTTTGCCCTTAGGGCTGCGTGTCTTTACTAAGCAGATCTGGGAGGAAAGTAATCGCGTTATGGACCTCCACAGTGAAAAATTCCATTTGTCCATTTTACTAGATTAGCTCCAAAGTTCATGGCGCAGTTATTTTCCATCGATCCAAGACATTTGAATGAACTTTCCCCTATTTCTCCTACTCCACTTATATATCCCCATCATCTCCATGCCTGCGACCTCAAACGAACTGTAAGTCCCTTCAGACCTCCCACAACCTCCCGCTATTGCTCTCACCCATGTTCTGCCTAGCCTTAGTGTATGGAATAACCCCGCAGCACATTCTAACCATTATCGAATACCCCTTCTCCGAGGAGTTCATATTTGTGTATATTCTTAGCCGTGCACTGTTTCAATCCCTAGTTGTATACTATCCATCCGTTTGCTCTTGATGATTGTGTATCTCGCCCCTGTAATAAAGAATCGCACATATTTCAACTGATTGGGCAAAAGGAAAGAGTTCACACTAACGCCTACAATGACAATCAACAAGAAAATGTTTGAAAACTTCTGATAGTTGATATTTCTGATGTGTTTCTTCATTTTCATAATCATTAGGGTGGACAAAGGAAACAGGTAAGGAAGACTTCCTTCATTCCTGGCCGACTAGACCGGTCTAAAGGAAGTCTTCCCTAAGAATGATGCGTTAGGGAAGTCTTCCCTAAAAAATTCCCTTCATTCTTGACTGGAAGGCCGGTCTAAAGGAAGTCTTCCCTAAGAATGATTCGTTAGGGAAGACTTCCCTAACGAATGACCGCTCGACCTGCTTAAAGAAGCCGTAAAGGGAGATTTATTTGCATGCACTTTTGGATATCAGTCTCTCCAATTTCCTTACTCTCTCGCTGTCAGAGTAGACCGCTCTGACGACGAGAAAGTGGGGGAATTGGAGAGACTGATACCCAAAAGTGCATGCAAATAAATCTCCCTTTACGGCTCCTTTGAGAAAGCGAAAATGCTTCCTTTGTCCACCCTAATAGTCATCAAAAGCTCATATTTAGCATCGGTAAAGTGAGAAACGGAACCCCGAAAGCTCATAATTCGTTTTCTTGTAATAATCGCATTCACTTATATGGAATAGAAATAATCTGTTCAAGTGAAATATATTTAATCTCATGATAAGGCAAGGATAAGGTTCATGGACAACTGAATATTTCTCGAAAATTTCTGGTGTATAATACTTTGTAAGTAGACATGGAAAGATCTGACAGGAAGAAACGCGGAAGAAGGAAGCGAAATAGTCTGGAATCTAATGCAACTAGCCTAATAACGAGAGATCCGTTCACCGTTCAACAATGAAAACATCTAATAGTTGCTTGATATCTGGAATATAAATGAATAAAATACAGTAAAGTGCGATCTTGTGTATTCTCAACAAAAAATACAGTATTTTGGAGAAGTTAGTTAGGAAATGGGTGATGCAGTATTTCATTCAACTGGTTGTCGTGATTTCCTTTGCCTTCCTCCCAATCTTCTTGGTGCAGAGAGCGATGACCTAAAACACATGTCTCTTCTCCTATACCGTCACGTCGGTAAAAGACGCTCATATTGGGTCAACTTGGTCAATTTAGAAAATACGGCCCTTAGGACGCAATATCATCACTTCTAGTATTGATTTTTGGGTTCGCCGTGAAATTCTACGTAGGAAAAGATGTTAATTTTATTTCAAAATGTTTTCCTGATTTTGAGTTCACTTTTGAAGGTCAACATGAAGCTGATACCACAAACACTCCCCTACAATCCGCTTCTCAAAACTGAATTCAAAATTAGGAAAACATTTTGAAATAAAAGTAACATCTTTTCCTACGTAGAATTACACGGCGAACCCAAAAATCAATACTAGAAGTGATGATACAAAAATCAATACTAGAAGTGACGTCAGTATTATGAATGGATTTCACGTATTTCTCTGTACATTGCACATAAGCATTCTGCGTGCTCACTGAAACAACTCCGAGATTGACTCACTTGCGCCTGTCCGACGACTCGCGACTGTTGAACCTCACGAGAGAGTTGCATGAGATTCCTAAAAATATAAATTCCCATAATTTTAATCTATAATCTGCTTCCCGATGATGCTCTTTAATGCTAAGGATTTAAGAAGAATTTCGAGAATATCTCTATTGTAGACAAGATTAGGCGCAATATCCCATAAAATGAGGGTGTCGGTCATGCGTGAACATGTTCAGTTTCCTGCATAGTGCTTTGAATATGTTGAGAATACCTGTGACCGGAGCCTTCGATGGAAGCTGCAGGTGCTTCATTCTGTCCTTTGATCGAGGTTCCACAATCTCCATCATGATGATCTTGCCATCTTGTGTTCCAGCGAGCAGCACATGTGCGTCCTCAGAAGTCTCGTCATCTACAAAATGATTTCTGTAGGGGTACATATGACAGCTGGATAGGGGTACTGTGGCCAAGATACTCAGTAAGTACAACAGAAAGTTGTAGATGAGAACATGCTTGTGTGAGTTTACACTGAGAAGGCGATAAACGAGGTGGTGTAAGTAATAAATGAATTACTATAGAAGAGACGTGAAGACTCGCCTTTCATTTCGATGAGCATCGATTGAATGGTGGATACTTTACTCTTCATTGGTATCACTGTGTCCTTCTGCTTTGCTCCCTTTTCAATAGGCAGTAGATGCGTGAAGGGTCTATCAACTAAGGATTTCTCCTTGATCATTTTTTTCACGGAAGAGTTCAATATTTCCGCGAATGGCTCTGAAATGTAATATCCGAAATGCAAATAACTCGAGAAAACATACCTTTCTCAGGTACCATCGACATGCGAAGGGCGATGTATTTCATGCTGCGATTCGCTAAACACCACTGATTTAAAAGATTCGCCAAGCCATTGCGTTACCTCTATCGAAGAAGTAGAGATAGGAATTGCTAGAATGTGCAGGAAAGGCTAGTTGGATTCTCTGAAATATCCGGAAAATGAATATTCTTTGGAGGTTAGCGATGTTGATTGGGAGAAATGCATTCGTCTTGTATGATTCTCCTAGACCCGGTTGCTCACGACGCCAAGAGACGACCGCCTTTCGGAGAACGAGACATGAGTGCACTTCTCCAATCAAAAACGCAGCTATGGAGGATACCATCGGTGCGAGAGGACGATTGAAAGTGGCAATCCACAACAGAACTGCTGAAACCGGCGTTTTCTGGTCTCCGTCCACCATTTGGTAGACCCTGATGATCATTTGCTAGAAACGAGTAGGTATTTAAACTCACAGAACGTCGGATGATGTAGCGACTGCGAAGCGTTGGTCCATTAGTTTTCCGTCATTGATCTTGTTCAGAGCATTTCCGAAGATGTTGACGTCCAACACCTCAAATCCGTAACAACTGAGGGCAATATGCGAATTATGGCTTACTTCGGATCCCACAATGTGTAAAGCAACTTTTACAGCATTGTTTGTCGCGGCCTTCGAGAAGAGAATGATCTGAAGATCATTTTTCCCCGAGATGAAATAAGTATTTTTGCGCAGCATACTCGCAGGGTTTAGGTTTAGGTGTTTGTGGATCAAAGCATCAACGCTGGTAAAACAGATTGATTAATTGTTGTATCGCTCACCAAGCCGGCTTTGTATCCGAGGACACCGGAAATGTTTCCGGCATGATCGACGTACATGTCTCCACATGTTATTCCGCGTTTGAAGGTATCGCATTCGTCAACTTGAGAGATGGACCCTGAAGAAGCCGCGGATGTTTTCACAGTAATGGCGAAATGGAAAGATGCGTTATTCTTGTCATCATCGTCGACGGCCAAGTTCTCCATTTCCCCAAAACGGCGCCAATATCCATGCGATCTTATCTAACACCCATAACAACATATCCATCCTCTAAACGTAATGTATGGTACAGGGCCATGTCAGCTCAACATGACCAAAAGAAAATAAATTGTCTTTCCTGGTGAAGAAAATGAATGGTAAATAAACATTTGTCGTCGAGATTTTTTTTGTTCTCCATGTTGTAATCTTATCGCCATGTCTGTTAATCTTCCGTCATTGTGCCCGATTTGTGTCTCGTATTCATTGATTGTCTCAGCCATACCTTTATTGTCGATGGTGTAGATCGTGAGGGTGGAACAACATGCTATAGCGACATACGAGTGATCTTCTGTCATGTGACTTCTGCACATCACAATCTGAAAATACCCAAATAATGGCGAACAATGACTGCAGTTGATAAAACTGAAGGCTAGGCATGAATACTACTCTGAATACCTTTCGATAGTGATCCCAATCCGAGTAGATCGTTCTATTGTTGTTTTGCCACTCGTAGTCTTTCGCATCCGGGGCGATATCCACGCCGGAATGCATCAACTTCACGAGTCCATATTTGCAGAGCAGAAACTTCAGCACATCCGTCAAGGATTCTCCGAATAGGCCAGCACAATCGGTGCCGATGTAAAGCTGAATTCGAATGATTTATAGTTATAGGACTCAGTTATAGGAGCTCACCGTCGTCTCTGACTGCTTGTGTTTTGCCAAGTGAAGACAAGTGATATTTCCACAAGAAGGAATGACGGTGTCAGTCTTAAAGAGTCGATATGTTCCTTCACGTGCAACCACTCTCCACAGAGTCATCTGAAATGAAGAAAACGTCAAACTATGCAGCAATATCATAAAGCACTGTTGCACAGTTTCATAGTCCAAGCGGGGGTCAATGCAATAATTTTCATTTTTGACATTTTTAATCACTGTAATTCAAAAAATGAAGCCATTGGTCATGAAACTGTGAACCCTGCTGTTTCTCATTCACTTTTTTCGCGGAGTTGGAGGTTTGAACTAATTCACCTCCAACTGCCACAATCGATAAATATTAATATTTACCGTACCTTTGAGTCGCTCCCGGTAATCACGAATTCTCCAATCTCATCCTCTCCACACACCACTGAAGTCACATTCTCATTTGGGTACAATTGCGTTGCATTGACAACTTTGCGCTTCTCCGTACCATCAAAACGCCTCCTGAAAAGTAGTTTTATTCTTTTGTTCGAATTTCTTAAATATTATTTTTGAAAAATCGTTCAAAGTTACAAATGAGAGATAATAGCAGAAAATAATGCCTGAGGGGAGGAACGAATGAAAGAGTGCCGCAGTCGTGAATAACCACATCACACGATGTCTTCGGCGTTCTCATCACTTTGGAGGCTCCCTAAAGCCAGTTTGTTGCATGGTCATGTCTGCATAGAATTCTTGGGTAAAAAACAACAACTCCATGGGATATTTCGCAGTAATGGACAGATAGACAGACACTTCATTTTAAAAGAAAATATGTCTATCTAAATAATTTGCTTACCGGGTTCTGCAGACGCTTCGATCTGTGGAGACACTCTCAGCTCCTCAATCGTTCTTCCAGTCCACTAAATATGTTTATTTACTAAGCACTCATTCATTTGAAACTACTTATTAGATTGGTTTTTAATCCTCTTAATTTGACTTATTAAATTGGTTTTTAATCCTCTTAATTTGACTTATTAAATTGGTTTTTAATCCTCTTAATTTGCAAGGTTGCACTGACCCAGTAAAGATCGTTAGTTGCAGTAAGCACAGACAGATAGTATGATGGGATACTGTCCACTTCGTGGCCGGTCTTCGTGAGTTGGCTCACTGCGATTCTGCAAAAGAAAGACTTGAACGATTATTATAGACGACGAAAAACATACATCCTCGAACGACTGCGAGAGAAGGTAATCTCCTTCGCGACAATTGGATTCCTTAAAGAAAGTAAAACACATAAAGAATGTAGAGAATGTTATTGAAAGCAACTTTGCTACTTTCTGAACACCAAAATCGCAAAAGACGAAATGCAAACGATTATATGAGATAATGCAATGAATGAAATATAATACTGACCTGTTAGCAGGTAAAGCAAGTTCATAACTCGCAATTCCACTGCCGAAAACCAAAACAGCAGTAACTGTCTTCAAAAACACATATATTTTCGCAATCGCAAAATAATCTGACCGGAGGACTTGGTGCTGCAGCCTTAAGGATGGCTACGATCTCGCCTTCTGCGAATTCGTGAATATAGGAAGCCTTTCCGCCGTCCTGAAAAAGAACGTTCAATTTGGAAACGTAATCGTAGGAGTACCTTAATATCCAGCTCGTGCAGCAATGCGATCTTGCTCTTGCCACAGACGATGTAGTGTCCTATAAAAACATTATTCGTTTTTTTTCGCATTGAGCACTTTATTCCTGTGCTCAATAATGATAAAAACAGAAAAAGAAATATGATTGAATGCAGATTGAAAAAAACTGCTAACCTGTGCCTTGCACCTTCATTATGTGCTCGATCGGAGTGCCGCACTCGTGAAAGACGTGCACCCTTGCCCTCAAACAGTTTCTTCGTTTCGGGTCATTGTAGCTGAAACGCGAGAAAGAAAAGAGCGTCGTGGACATTTGCACCAAAATGGTGAAATGTAAAGATGCGCCATAATCCTCGTCCTTCTCACAGCACAACAGACCATTTCACCATTACGACGCAAATATCAATGACGTTCTTGTCTTTCAACAAACCTCCTCTCTGTATTCGGTCCCTCTTCTCCAGGATGTGCATCATAACGCTCCATGTACGGGCCCAGAGCTAAACATTCATGATTTTTAACGACATACTTGACATTACTGATCTATAATCCCACCAAATACGTACGAGATAATCCAAACGAGTATTATGCGAATACCAAAGTACATCCTCTTTCTCTAAGTCATTCCGAGCGGTTGTCTCTCACTGCGCATAGACGACCGACCGCTCGGAATGACTTAGAGAAAGAGAACGCACTTTAGTATTCGTTTGGAGGTCTCTAGTAGACTCTCTACTATATATGGCCTAAGTTCACGAAATATCATCATGCACGGAGCGAGATGAACTGAATGTCCACGGTCTAAGTCAAACGATGGAATCCCACTAGATTAATCATGAGTAGGGAAGGGAAGCATAAAAGGACCCTTTCATTTCACGTCGAGCTAATGGAAAGCGGTCAGTGTTGGCAGAGTGAATCCCAAAGTCCATTCCATCAATCTGCGCTCTCTATAGCGCGGTCTACGTGCCAAAGACGACCGCGCGATCCCAAAGTTCATTCTCCGAGAGGCAGAATGAACTTTGGGATTCACTCTGCCAAGACTAAAAGCGATGCTCATATTCACTGACCGCTAGGAATGGAAGGTGCGAGAGGAATGAAACGGCTTTCCTTCCCCACAATAATCATGAGTCACGAATACGAACCTGCTAGTAGATAGCCCTTTTCTTCATCGATGGTGATGCACGTTCGAGGCACTTTCACCGTGCGAGAGTTGACAAGCTCAACCTTCTGCACGTAATCCATTTGACAATGCCAACGACGTTCAGTGGCCTAGGAACGACTTGTCATAACATAGAAATAATGCTCAGAACGCAAACGCTTAGGAATAAATGTTAGAAGAAGGAGCTAGGGAAGAAGAGAAAAGGAACGTTGCGTCTGATTGTGAGTGACAAAAGATCTTATCTTCGGATACAGCGTGAGTGCCCACAGATATTGGAAATAGAGGAGAATGATTGGAGGGAAAGTAGTGAGAGAAGAAACGCAGGAACAACAGTGACTCGAGAGCGACGCCAACGGGTCCAATGCAATGGCTAATGTTCAGGAGACGGTTTTGGATTACTATGATAAGATCTACTGGATGCTCTCCATTCTCGTAGGACCAGTGAGGCCTACCTTTGAACACAATATGTTGTGATTCAGGTTGGGGAGAGGAGAAGGGACGTAACTGAAAATTGAAGGAACGGTCAGTAGTAAAAGGTCAAGAAATAATGAATGGTAACACAGAAGTTGTGTCTATTCAGACAAAGGTAGAGGCAAGGCAGTGCAAGTGGGAAAGGAAGGGGAAGGCAAGACATTCATCTGAACGAAAAGGCAGTAGATTGCACAATCCAGTCACCAGCTGTCGCGAGTTTGTCATTCACCTAAAGGAGACGATGAGAAGCGAAGGAGCGCATGATCTACGATGTTCGCAAACTCACGAATTATGACAAGCGAGAATTTAGTGGTTGAAGCTCGGGGGTTTGAGAAAGGTCGATTTATCGGAAATATTCTCTATAGCAAAAATGACTTTTGTCCACCTGAATTGCTTCATCATCTATGAGGCATTTAATGCATTCGTCACGTCTCTACTCTCAAAATCAGTGGGGCGGATGTCTGTAAAATGCAGAGACAACAGCACAGAGTAGAGACATGGCTAATGTACTGAAAGACTCGCAAGTGCCACATATGTCGATCACTCCCATTTCATTAAACAGAGCACTTTGGCGCTTGAGGCAAAGGACGACTGTATGTTGTTCGTGTCAGGCAAATTGTAGTAATATTTTTTGTTAATTTGGTTTATCATACATCATAACATGTGACAACATCTATAGAATTCTGGTGAAATAATGGTGAAAAGAGAACATGATAGGATAAGAAGGGGGCGCATATGGATATAGTGATATCGATGTCGCAAAGATTCTTTACATAAAGAAACAGTGTACTCTCTAATTATGTGCTCACCATAGATGGAATATGTGTTGGGTCACTGATGTTTATATTTTTGCAAATAATCAAGGTCTACTTTATGTCAGTTTCTGTTATTGCCAATTTGAGGATTGCACTCATTCACGTCATTCATTCTTAACTTTCTCCCAGAAATTCAGGACTCTCCCTATTGTCTTCACCAGTAAGAACAGAGAAATTAGGGACAACGTGTTCAAGCAGAGCACGATGTCATAGCCGTAGTGAGCCATGGTCGAGAGCCGACCTCCTGGCAGGAAGGTAATGTCGTTGATGTTCTGCAAAATATGAGCGAAAGCTATTTATATTTTTGGACTATTTATTCAGGAATATAACCCCATGTATCATTTAGCGATATCTGAAGAAACTGCGTATATGCTAACGATAGGACGGCTATCAACGAAACATTGCATGGTCATTTTGGGCCTCAAAATGGGGACTCATTGTGTCCACTTCAAAGACAGTATCTATGAAACTTGGCCGAACCCATCCTGATACAATATTCCATTTATTTCAGTCCCCTCTCCCCATTGTAACACAATTCCGTAACCTTGGAATGACGTATGATAATTGTTTGTCTTTCAAACCGCATACGCAACGAATAATCTCCACAGTTAAGCAAAGAATAAATTTCATCCTTCGCGGATTTAAGACCAAAAACGCAAAGTTTCTCATGAAGCTGTTCGCTATTTATTGTATTCCCATTATGGAATATTGTTCTCCTGTTTGGAACCCGTCAGATTCAACTTCATGTACTTCAATCGAATGGGTGCAGAGGAATTTTACAAGGAGAATACTCAATCGTAATGGAACGTACCTACCGTATAATCAAAGACTATCCGCTCTCTGCCAATTTACACTCACACCCCGACGAAGAATTGCGGATCTAATTCTAATGTACAAATTTGGGTTGTCAGTTTGACTGCCGCACAATTGGTACAATTGACTGCGCATAACGTTTTGTGCGAAAGGCTTCGCACAGTCTGACTACGTAGTCAAGACTGTGCGCAGTCAATTGTGCGAGATTTGGCCCGCACAGTCATTGTGCGATTCCGCACAGTCTCGCACAGTGGAATGAGTTCGTACACTGTGCGATTTCGTACACTGTGCGAGTTCGCACAGTCTCGCACAATGGAATGAATTCGCACAGTCATTGTGCGAGCCGCTCCCCCTCGCCTCCTCTTGTGCCCTTCAATTAGCGCCAGTCAACTGAGTAAATGAGGGCGTAGAATGGCTCAAGAAATGTTATCCGTTTATATTTTCCTTAGTGAAAATGATTATTTGAACGTTGCCAGTGTTTTAAAAATATATCAGCTATGTCTTTTTAAATAGCAAAAACATATGCATTGACGGGGATCGAACCACGGACCAAAACGTAGAACTACGACAGACTTACCAATAAGCCAAACGTGACAGTGCTTTTCCTCTCACAGATCCCAAACATATTCAACGGCATGTGCCCGTATTACTTCATTACGCATCGCAAATAGACTTGTGCTATTGGTTGAATAGTAGGTGCAACTACATTTTCATGTCAGAAAGGCATTGAGAACCAGTGTTCCGTCGCCATTCGATTGTGCAATCATTTTGAAGAAAAACTAATATTTTTGATTTCCGGATTATTGGCCGAACTGATTTCTTCCAGCTAAACTTACGTCATTTATCAAGCGTGGCTGTTAGACCATGTTTTTCTTGCTTTACTCGATGCTGGGCGTAGAAAAACTAGGTCTTACAGCCACGATTGATAAATGACGTAAGTTTCGCCGGAAGAAATCAGTTCGGTCAATCATCAGGAAATCAAAAAAATTAGTTTTTCTTCAAAATGATTGCATTATCCCCGTCAATGCATTTGTTTTTGCTATTTAAAGAGACAGATCTGATATATTTTTAAAACACTGGCA